>MDKI01259072.1:0-10322 GCA_005239505.1 Nicotiana paniculata
GCGCGAGTTGAGTTAGCTGTCAACAAGGGCTGCTGGTGCACCTGATCTGGTGTGCCCGCACCTCTGAGCTTTTGGCCGCAGGTGCGAGTGACAGCCTGCAGATGCGGCCCATGCCAGCTTCCCATTTCCGCAGATGCGGACTTCCTTCGTAGAAGCGGGACCACAGAAGCGAAACATTGTCCGCAGGTGCGGCCCCAGTGGCCCAACACCCATTTCGTAGAAGAGGACCTTCTGTCCGCACGTGCGGACACGCAGATGCGGCCCAAGTACCGCAGGTGCGAAGGTCGGATAGTGAGTTCATTAATTAGAACTCCAGCCGTTTTTCTTCTAATTTTTCACAAGGGTAGAAGACTTAGAGCGATTTTCTCAAGACCTTTTCTTCCCAAAATCATAGATAAGTGTTCATTTACTACTTTCTTCCAATTACCCATTATTTTGCATCAATTTACAACTAAAAATCTAAGGTTTTCATGGTAGAATTAGGAATTTTGGGGTAGAAACTAGGTATTTCAAAATTTGGGGAATTTGACCTCAATTGGAGTCGGATTCCAAAACTGATTTCATATCCAAGCTCGGGGGTGAACGGGTAAACGAATTTTTGTCCGAACCTCGAGTTTGGACCAAGCGGGTCAGGGGTCATTTTTAACTTTTTTTGGAATAACTTAGGAAAACCATGATTATGCATTAACGTTAATTCCTTTAGAAATAATTAATTAATTGAACTAATTATGATTAGATACGAGTGGGTTGGAGGTGAATTCTCAACGAAAAGCTGTACTCTAGCAGTGAGTGACCCGCGAAATCGAGGTAAGTTTTGTGTCTAACCTTAGATTGAGGGAATAGGTATTGTGCGATTACTTGCTACTTGTTTTGTTGCTAAATAAGATATATAAGTGAGGTGAAGAGTGCCTATACGTTATAGTCGAGTCATAAAATGCGAGCGAAAGCTAATTCTTGTCATTCTTGCTGTCTTAAAGTTTATTATCTATGATTATTATTGCTAGTGAAATGCTGGAAGATTTGTATCCGGTTCCACCGAAATGGATAATATTGTGAATATTGAGTTGAGATTTAAATGTTAAATGGTGATAGAAACTATGATGAAATACTGATTTCTTGTGAAATTCCTTTTTATATGTTGTTATAGATTTTGTGAATGGTGAGGAGGAGTGTAAAACACGAAGGGTAATGTCGTGCATAATTTATTTATGTTGTGAGGAAGAGTGTAAAGACGAAGGGTGATGCCGTGCATAATTTATTTAAATTGTGAGGAAGAGTGTAAAGCACGAAGGGTGATGCCGTGCATAATTTATCTATACTGTGAGGTGAGAGTAAAAACACGAAGGGTGATGTCGTGCACTCTAATTATTATTTGGTGAGGCTGAGAGTAAAAGCACGAAGGGTGATGCCGTGCAAGTTTCCTTTCTATTTTAATTGCTTAAATTGTTGTTGATCATTGTCTATTTTTGTCTTATTGTTTCTCACTCCTTATGTTAAATTCCCCACTGTATGCTCCCTTCCCATTATTTGTTGTTTACTTTTCTTTATTTGCTGTTATTTCTACTAGCATGATTATACATGTCCAGGTTTGTATGTGGTGTCTTGTCCTAGCCTCGTCACTACTTCGCCGAGGTTAGGCTCGACACTTACCAGTACATGGGGTCGGTTGTATTGATACTGCACTCTGCACTTTTTGTGCAGATCCAAGTTTAGGTCCGAGCTGAGTTCGAGTTGTAGCAGACAATTTGTACTGAGACACGAGATAAATCTGCCGACGTCCGCAGATTCCTGGAGCCTCTTCATTATTATTCAGTTGCTGTTTTATTTAATTCATAAACATTTATATATTTTCCTTCAGTCAAATACTTGTAGTAAATTCTTAGTAATTCATGAATTATGACTCCAAACCCTGGGTAGCTAGACACTAGTATTAGTTTCGCAATATTGTTTTACTATTCCATTTACTACCGGTGGTATCGTACATTGGATGATAGTAACATTTCTCATATGTTTTTTTAATTGTTTTAATGTCGTAACCCTCTAATGTTGGCTTACCTAGCAAGTATAGCGTTAGGCGCTATCACAGTCTCGAAGGTGGGAAATCGGGTCGTGACAATTCATGTGGTACATAGTCCTACAAGCTATTGTAATCTGGAAGAATTTTGAGTACTGTGCTATGACTTATTGGGCTGATCTACGTGTAATTAATACTATCTCTTGCTTCAATTCTGCTTTTTTAGGTATCCGTATGTGGCAGTGATTTGAAATTTCAGTCAATTATGGGCGCTGTATTGCTTAGTACAATTTTATGCCATTACTAAGAATGAATTAGCTCACAGCCGCTGTACAAGTATTTGACGTTCGAGTCAATTGTCTTCTTAACTTGGTGGCAAGGTGTGGCCATAGCTCTTCTCTGTAGCCTTGATTTGTTTCGAAGTCCAATAGCTGAAACTTTGCAATTTAAATCCAGTATTCAAGATTTCATCATATGCATCGAGGTAATTGTTCTGAAATAGGCCATGCATATATTACTTATAGTGTATTGAATTTTTGCTTTTATGATTTTTAGAATTTTATTATGGGTGCATGTTATGCTTTTAAGTTTTTATCGATGATCTAGTGATGCTTGATATTCCTTCGACAATTTGACTTCGACAGTTTTTTAACAGCTCTATTTATTCATTCAGTACATATATGGGTGTTGCTACTGCACAGAGGCGTATCCTGGTTAATGGATATGGGTTCACGTGAACCTATACCCTTAAGTTGCTCGGACACGGGTGGAGTGTCCGATACGGGTGCGGATCTAAAGGTCAGATCTTTCAAGATGTAAATTTTAAAGATTCAGGGATACAGATTCTAATACAAATATGGGTGCGAAGATCTGACTAAAAATAATTAAAAAAATAAAAATCTCTCTAATTTATGAGAAATTTTGTGGAATACTTACGTATAGGTTGTACAATGTGGATTTCCTTATTCTCAAGTTGTAGACAAGTAAAAGATTGATTTCCTAGATAAGATATGCTATTTTCTTTAAATTTACCCTAATTTAATTCGGATTTCGGTAATCAAATTGTATTTCGTCTCAAACTTTTCTGTCCGTCGTGGTCAAAGTACCCAAAATTGTTTGACCAAATCCGGTGCGGATCTCATACCTACACACATACTAGTGTCGTGTCGACACATACGGCACCTAAACTGCCATGTCAGAGCAACTTAGGTGTGAACCCATGCTCAAAGACTCCTATGGTACAATTATTATTAGGTGCACTTCTACAAGTAAAAGTGGCGGTTCAAATCCCACTCTGAACGGTTTTGTTTCGGCACGGAGTATAGACATACACGTGAAATTAACTAAAATTTCAAAAATAACATATTTTGAACCTATAATTTCAAAAGTGTAATGGGTTCATGGTAGTGTAAATTCTAGATACGCTTCTTCGTAACAATGCACCCATCTATACTGGGGCTGTTGTTGTGCTTGGATATTATTTGTCTGCTGGCTTGCCAGTAGATCCTGAGGAAGTTAGAGACAGTAAGCATCCGACCAAATTACGTCTTCCTCAACCTGACATAGATACTAAGAGCGGAATGACAATTAGAGAAAGTGTTAAGGTGTCTTTATTGGAGGTGGACAATATGTAAGTGCCTCTTTCTCTTTGCTAAATGCAGACTGATATACGGATATTATATCTTGTGAATCTCTGTCAACTGAGTCAAAACCTCACAACTATGTATTACAAATGATGAGATCTCAATAATCTTGTCAGCAACTGAAGTCTTATCCGGGGTGCTGATACTCCTAATTGTCATGAGAGAGTGTTAAAGATAAAAGAAATGGACATTCCAAGGAATTGATCCTGTTGCACTTTAATACCAGGGAATACACCACGATATTGGGTGAATCATCAGCTTATGTCGTTCTTGATATTACCGATAAGTTATTTGAAAGTAAAGAGCTTATTTGCCTTAGACGAGATTATTTTAACTAATGTAGCCAAGCACGATATTTAAGCTGAGTCTTCTAGAGAGAATTAAGATAAAGATGTAGTACTTAGGATAATTGAAATGGAGAAGTGTTGCATGAACGTTATGCATATAAGAATATACGTAATTAAGTGAAATGCATTACGGGTTAGTATTCTATTTTGATGATCTAACAAACTTTTATGTAAAGAACCAGATAAATGACCTGATGCGTAACCAGCACAATCAGTCAGCATGAACTCAAGAAATCTGGGCAGTGTACATCTGAACTCACAGGAAATAGATTAGTGACCTGATCCCTTAACATTCTCACTGACGGAAGTATAGGTCAACTCTACAGCTGGAAAGCTGTGACAGAAAAGTGACTGCACGGTACAGTACAGTAACAGTGCAACAGTCACTTCCCATTGGTTGAAGATTGTACCAACTAAGCATGGACAACCTTCTTGGGATGCCCTAGGGATATAATATCTTGTTTGAAGACAAACAAGATATTCACTTGAGCATTTACTAAGTATTCTCTCAAGCATTGAATTGTTGCTCTTGCATTGAAGACTCAAGGATGTCAAGACCAAGAAGACAACTCCACTAAGACGGACTAGTTTCACTACATGTTGTTAGGTTTCCTTAATTGAGTTGTAATCTTGTATTTTGCTTTCCATTGTATCCTATTTGCTTTCTTAGAAGCCTTGTTTTAGGAAAATCAAAATCATAAACCATCTGTGTTTGTGTTGTGACTAGTATAGTCATTAGTTAAAGTCTTTGTCACTAGTGAGTAACAAAGTGACTTGTAATTAGTATATTACAAGTTAGTGTGTCAAAGACTTTGTAAGAGAGCCATTACAAAGTGGCTTGTAATAGTTGAGATTACAAGTTAGTGAAGTTGAAATCCTATCAGTGTTGGTCGTGGTTTTTGTCCCCTTGAGTTAGGATTTTTCCACGTAAAAATCCTATGCCCCTTTTACTTAGTGTCTATCGATAACTCTGAGGGAACTGATAAAGAACCGAGTCTCTTTACAGTTTATGGAGTCTTAGAAACTATCAATGCAGGTTATATAAAACGATTGTGAGACCAACAATGGTGTCAGTGCATGTTAGGCCCCTAAAGGCCATACCAGTAAGATGATCTTTTAAGAATACAAATAATAAGATGGATGCATGGTCATATAGGATTGAAAAAAATAAGATTCACATCTAATTCGTATGTTATAATATAATAGAGGAGAACAGTAAAGAGGGAAAGAGGTAGATCTAATGATTTTGGAGAGTAGTAGTCTCAAATGGCATACAATCTCAGGGAATCAAGAAATTAGGTTCGATGTTCATCAACATTTTCTTATGTAGTTCATATCAAAAATTTTGTATGACATTTTCTTTTTTATATTTCAACGACACATAGTATAAATGTGAATATGAGTAACCTCATATATATTTATAAATGCTTTATACCTTAAAGTTTGCATCTTGTTATTAAGAAACTGTAGCTTCCTCCGTTTTACTATCATATACCTAGTATTTTGTAAAAATTGTACAAAAATTTGACCAACATGTCTTCTTTAAGATGTCTAGTACATCATTATTAGTTTCATGGTTTTCACTTTAAAAAAAAAAATAGTTATTCGTGATAGAGATAGTTAATAATTATATTAATGATATTAAAAAATTTAATTGAACTATAAAAATAATAAATTGCATGTACAAGTATCCATTATTTGATTCGATTATGAATAATTTTGTCTGATTTTGACAGAAGAATATGAGTTGAATTGTTCAAACACAAAGTAATAGTGACTGAGGTGACAGTCATACTCACCGACTTAAAATCCTATATTTGTGCGTCGCCTTGCTAGATAATGAAATTTCATAACAAATAGCAAACAACTTGAATAGTTGACGTATTAGAGGTGTTCATCCCATATAAAATTTGTCATAAGTTGGAAATAGTAAAGACACATTAAAATCATATTAATTTTTGGGCACGTGTGTTGCACGTGTATGTCAAAACTTGTAGTGTACAATATTGTAAAATTATCAATGTTATTAAAAACAAAACTTTAAATAAATGATTACGCATGAAAAAATAAAATACAAGTTCTGTTAATGCATGCTTAATGATGTCGTCATATAGTAACGTGTTTGTTGAGGTTAAAATGATTGGATACTGTCTCACGCTTACAAGAACTTGATATAAGCTGTTCAAATATGTAAAAGTTGTTTAAAAATAATGATACAAATATCTAAAAAAAAAGGTATCCAAACGATTTCTCAAAGAACTAGTAATTACGTTGTCACGACCAAAAAATCACTAATCGTGATAACACCTAAGTCGATCCGCTAAGTAAGCCAACTAACAGAAAATACAATCCAAAAGAGATTATAGGAAAATAGTAAAGAATTAGCTGAACATTTACAAATTTACCCAAGACCTGGTAGTACGAATCACGAACTTCTAAGATTTGGAATTTCAAAACTTATACAAATAAATACACGTTCCGCTTGAAGGTTACATAAACAGATTAGCAATAACCTAAGCTACGATGGACAAGTGGCAGCTATATCCAAACGCACGAACATCTTTAGAATCAGCGTCTGGCGTCACCAACAGCTCTGCTCCAAAATCTGCATGCAATGTGTAGAAGTGCAGTATCAGTACAAACGACCCCATGTACTAGTAAGTATGTTGCCTAACCTCGTCAAAGTAATGACGAGGCTTTTAGTTGAAAGATGCTATTTGTTATAACCTGTACATTAGACTAACAATATAGGCAGTTCAAAACATAATAGACAAAAGTACTGTATACAACTCTGTGAGACAGTCAACAAATACTAGCAGGAATTACAGTAGAAGATTTACAATCTTTCCTGGTATAAGAAGTGTATCCAAGATATCAAGTCACATGGAAAAGTAACACCCCCCTGTGCTTCTATCTCATCTTCACCATATATAAATAAATATATGTAACAAATCAATTAGCACGACAACACCCTTCATGCGGTCAACTCATCCTTCCAAATTTACGTATAAAGAACCAACCATATGACAGAAATACGATAACATGAATTACAAAGTAGGAAATACGCGAGTTACAACAATGGACAAGGATATACACGTGGGCAACAATGAAGAACTAACGGAAAGCACGTGAGTAATAACAACAATTGGAAAGTAAGGGATATCAACATCAATTAACTAGCATATGGAGGCCTAAGTACAAATATGACAAATAAGAAGGAAACACATGATCTTTACAAGTTAACAAGTAAGGGCGTGAATGACTAGCGTGACAGATGCGTGAACTAGAATGTGACGGAATAGGTATGACATGAATATAATTTTAAAAGCAGGAAATAGGCATGGTAAGCAAGTAAATGACATGGACAACGCAACAAATTTGAGATAGAGGTCAAGTACGGGTCAATAACAACAGATCACACAAAATATATAATTTCGACAATAACAGCTCAAGGTAAGGGTGAAAATGTATACACGAAAAACAAATATCACATCATAATGCATGTCCCTCATCCTCACCTACACGGAAACACCCTTCGTGCCATGACCTCACAATATTAAAAGCATAACAATATAAACGAAATGACACGAAATCACCCTTCATTCTTTTATTCTCACATGATATGGCACGGTATCACCTTTCGTGCTTTACACTCTTCCCTCGCATGATAATGTATATGAAATGGCACGACATCACCCTTCATGCTTTACACTCTTCCTCACATGGTAATGAATATAAAATGGCACGACATCATCCTTCGTGCTTTACACACTTCCTCACATGACAATGAATATAAAATGGAACGGCATCACCTTTCGTGCTTTACTCTCTTCCTCATATGATAATGAATATAAAATGGAACCACATCACCCTTCGTGTTTTACACTCTTTCTCACATGATAATGAATATAAAATGGCACGGCATCACCCTTCATGCTTTACACTCTTCCTTACCAAGCATATGAATATCAATAAAATAGCAAGGCGGGAAGTATAAATAACATCAAGGAGAGTGTCCAAACGAATATTCCAAGCAAATTTTCAATCAGTGATTTCCAAGCAAACAGTGATTCTGTGAACCCTCAAGGAACACATAATTCAAGTACTTCCACAAATCCCATAATTTATCAACAATACAAGTATGAAATCTAGCATCTCAAAATATCGACCGTAACTATGTATTAGTGATTATGCATAGAGATGACAAAATTAGATATATCAATGTATTCTCAGTGTTCCATCAAATTTGATCAAGTTATAATAGGCTAAGTCTCGATTTTAACATTTAATACTAGGTTCTTAGTATCTAGAAGTCAAGTGAGCCATGAAGCAAGAGGTCACGAAATTCTACAAACATAAATGTATACTAATCCACCCCCAAGCATGATTAACCCCGTCAAATACATATACGCTCGTCACCTCATATATGTATTACTCCCGCAGGTAGCAAACAATGAAAAATAAGAGGAAAAATTCCCTCAACAAAGTTAGACAAAACACTTACCTCGAACAAGTCAATTACAATACCGAGCAAGCCAAGTGATGCTCCAAAAATTCCATCACACACGTAGTGACGTCTGAACGTATCAAAACTAGCCAAAAGCAACTCAAATACATCAAATAAAGCCCAAGGAAACAATTCCAAATGATAAAGATCGAACCATAAATCAAATCCCAAATCCAGCCAAAAATCACACCCGGGCTCACGCCTCAGAACCCAAAAAAACTCACAAAATCCGACAACTCATTCAATTATGAGTCGAACCGTACTAGTCACTCAATTCCAACTCCAAATCGATGTTCAAAGCTCATAAATTCATATTATGAAACTTTAGGCCAAACCCCCAAATTTCCTCTTTAAAATTCATCAACAAAAAGTTAAAATCGAAGATAGATTCATGGAATATAACCAAAATCAAGTAGAGAACACTTACCCTGATTTATATGGTGAAAATCACCTAAAAAATTGCGCAATTTCGAGCTCCCCAACTCAAAATTTGTTAAATGAACAAAACCCTCATTTTAACACTATTCTGCCTCGTTTATTGTGCCAAATGATCTCGAAACTCGCTTTTGATACCTTCAATAGATTCCTTGTGAAATTCTAGTCAAGTTAGACTATTGAATCACTCCATTTGACCTTATATTGAAGGAGATATGTTGGTTTCAATATTTGAAAATAGTGGAAATTTTTAAATACGAAGTCCGTGGAAATTTCATAATTAATTTGAAAAATCTAGCAACCCAATTCTTAGTAAAATAATCATAAACTACTCATACGATGTCCAAATTGAACGATTCTTTTTTTCTATGGCTCTATAATTACGATACGGATTTAATGCTTCAATAAAAGCAGAAATTTGAGCTAATTTTCTTAATGTAGTACCATTTATGCTTGAAGAAGAAACGTCGAAACATAAAAAAGAGCGCAACACAACCCAAACCTATCCGAATAACCGCTTCTACCGATGATGAAAGAAACACGCATAACCGCTTAACCACTCATCTGATAAATAAGCCAAGAAACTCACTCTCCCGACCGGGGCTATTGTCCACATCCTCAACAAAATATAGTGTTATTCTTCCAAACCTTCCTCATCCCAATACAATAGCGCAAATCTCAGGTATAGAAACCTCATCTCAGCTAATACGAGCAGCCGCACCAACAAGTATCAACAATAAACGTATGGAGCCACACACAACCCGGTTCTGTACACTACCAAGTAATAATTCAAACATGACAGATAACAGTAAGAAAACTCCTAAGCAAGTTAAGGAATCAGGGAAATTTTAGCATTTTACTACGAACTATTCTCAACAAGGTGAAAGCAAAATACACGAAATAGAAATAAGGAGCCACATTTCATCACTGCACCGTTGCAGCCTGCAACCCGGTCCCATCATATCAATCCATGTAGGGTACCCTTTGAGCAATAATACTCGGGCTCACTGATCACATGTGTGTCAACATCAAGCACAATAAAGTGTACAAAATGTAACTTTGGGGAAAATCATTAGGAACAAACAATACTGAGAAAGTCAAGAACATTTATGGTGCAATAAGCAAATCAACATCACAAGGGCCACCTCGCCCATAATGCCTATTGATACCCAATTTTTACCTATATTATTTCCAAAATGCATATATCCTTCAAAACTATGCATGAGCATCAACTGATATTTTTTCATAATTTCTACATTTTTTAAAGTTAATTTATCCCATTATTTTATTTATTACTAATTGCATCACAAATTATTTTATAACAATTTTATGACTTAATTCTACTATTTATATTTATACTAAGCTTTAATTATTTC
>ML309985.1:0-18729 GCA_005239505.1 Nicotiana paniculata
CTCTCTCTCTCTCTCTCTCTATATATATATATATATATATATATATATATATATATATATAACTAGCTAGCAAATGCAATTTGTTTCGGCCGACCGGTTAATTTTATATTTTCCCTTAAAATAGGAATGACCCAACCCAAACCGGCCCAATACTCATATACGTAAGTTAAAAAATAATACTAAAAATGAATTCTTCCACCATAAGTAACTTAGTTCGGAATGCACCAGATTCTGACAAAAAAATAAAATAAATAAAAGGTATAATAGAGAGCACTTGAAATAAAAATGATATCAATTTGAATAAAAATCTAGTTAAAGATAGAACTATCATGTTTTGAAGGATTTACTATTTACTTTTAGTATTAATTTTAATTTATATATATAAGTATAGGGTCCGTTGGGCCAGGCCGGGTTAGGTCATCTCGATTTTAATTGGGTTATTATCTATTAGATTGGAAACAAAATTTAAAAAATCATAAAATAAGAAAATACTACTGAAATATTATATTTTTCGATCACTATGATTTTTGTGTGAGTTAGTAAAAGTTTTATATGATTTTTGTGTGTGATAACATAGTTATATGGCTTTGGTGAAAAAAATTCATAGTTATATGATTTTTGTGTGAGAACACAAAGTTATATGACTTTATTGAAAAANAAGGGTAAATCCCGGTAAAGGGAACCCCAATCCCAAAAAGATATGTGGACTACATCCTGTGAGAGCCCTCTATTTGAATAATATACTCCTTTCTTTTATCTTCACCATACCTTCATTTCAAAACTGGGAATGATTGACTGCAAGAAAATCCAATACCTTTTATCTATGTCCATGTCACTACTAGAAATTCGGTCAAAATTGACTGCGTTCGCCGACTGACTTTGGTCGGTCAAAAAACCGGCCTGAAAAATTGACCGAAGTCAGCAATTTTTAAAATATTTTATTTTTCAATTTTTTTACGTAACCGACAAACTTTTGGTTGGATTTTTTTTGGCGCAAAAATGCGGGACTATTTTGCATCCCGCGAAATTTATTTTTCAAGAGCCTGACCAACTTTGGTCGATTTTTCATTTAAATATTGCCACACCCCTTTTTACCCCCGCAAAAGAAGATATGTGCTATCGTGGATTGTGGGTTAAAAGTTTTTTCATTTAAAGTGACAAATTTGAGTAGGGATTAGTTTATTTACAGAGTTTCCACTTGGAATTGATTTTGGGTGTTCCAAGTCACCTTTTATTTGAATCCCTAGTCAAAGGAAGATTTGACTCTTTTATTATTGGTCTGTAAAAATAAAGTCCAGGTAAGGAATTCTGTTAAACGGGGAGAAGGTATAAGACAATCCCCGAGTCCTGTGGTTCTAACATGGGCACTTTATTGACTACATTTGGCTTTAAATTAATTTTGAATAAACTACGCTTTATTTGATTTTCATGTTTTGCGTATGTCCGCCTTTATTGTTGATGACTTCATTGATCTCAAACTAGGACGAGTATCCCCGACCCTAGCTTACACTAACCAAGACGAGTATCCCCAACCTTAGTTCGTGCGTCGTACCTAAAATTGGAGCCTACTCGAAGTTGATTAAATAACAAAGTTTTAATTTATTTAAAAGAATTGAAACAAGACGTGTCCTCACGAACTTGCCATTTTATTTATGTCTTTATTCCGAAGCGGGTCTTCCCGACATTGGTTAAGACAAAATTATTAATCTTCAAGCCTCTGAGTTAGTCATGAATATTTGTGATCGAGTGATTAATTTACTTTAACTATAAAAAGAATCTCTCTTTTTGTAATAAGTAATTATTACAAAAGAGTCAAATTTTAAGAATTAGTCTGACTAAACTAACAATTAAATATTAACTCCAACTATGATATTATGGGCAATGAGATGTTTATTAGTTGCTACATAAATATTGGGCTAGCAGATTATTTGAGGAAAATATGGGCCTCAACTCAATAATTGGCATTGGGACAACTATTATTTAAAGAAAAAGAATGAACTTCATGTTAAAGGGGTGTGCTAGCTTGCCTTGAACGAGAATGGGCCAGCAAGTCAGCTCATTGGGCACTTGTTTTTGTTGTCCCAATCTAAACATGCTCAAATATTTACCAATTCCTTGAAGAATTACCTGAAATGCTGAAATACAGCAGTACAATAGATGAAATTTAACAGCAGAGACATAAGCAAAAGCAAGGAGAAATAGTAGCCAAAACAGAACAACAACAGCCACAAAAAGAGACAGTGAAAATCGGGTAATAATGAAAACCTAGAAATGCAACAACTTTCGAAGGAGAAAGAAACTAAAAACGACTTCAAGAACTATGTATATCCTAGAAGATGTTTTACTCTCTGGAAAATATCACTCAAAGTTCTCAAGCTTTTCGTTCTTTTAGATTGTAAAGATGTTTTCTCCGTGTTCTTAAAATATGAAAGGAGCAGCCCTTAAGTAAGCAAAGAAAGTCACTTTTGGACAACTTTTGGTTCCCCAAAAGTCTGTCAAAAATTACTGACTTTTGTTCACCAAAAAACTACTCAAAAGACTCACTTTTGTGTGCTAAAAACTGTTCAAAAGAGGAAAGGACAGTCCTTCAACAACTATGGCAGAAGCATGGGGTAAAAGGGAGTATTTCAGGCGGGACAGTGGGGTGGCTGCCGTAGGTGGCTGGCAGGCGGCGGTGCATTTTTTGAGGTAAAATTATAGGGAAAGTGCACGTTTATATATGTTTTGTGGGGTTGGGAGTCCGTATTTGTCACGAATTTGAGAAAGAGAATAGGAAATTTTGGGTGGCTAGGGTTTCAGATTTGGCCAGAGTTGTGGAGTTTAGAGAGGATTCGAGGATTTGGGATTTGGATGTGGAAAGAGGAGGAAGAGACAAGGAGATGGTCAATAAATGGGGTTGATTGGAGATGGTCTGCTGCCAGTGGGCGATTTTCGGCCGGCGGAGCCACCGTAGGGTGCGGCAGAGAGACAGAGAGTCGAGAGAGTGATGAGAGAGTGAGGAGGGAGGAAGAAGAAATGAGAATAGGGAAAAATGGGGGCCAAATTTCTGATCTTGAGGCGTTACATACATGGAGTGGAGAGTTAATTGGAACCCTTAAATCAAAGTGATATGAACGGATGAGATTTAATCTCACTTCACTTATCAAAACGACGTAGTTTTGAGGCGTCTCTCATACCACAAACCTGGACCGGATCCTGGGCCGCCGATTTTTGTCCAAATTCGGCCGATTTTGTCTTTAAAATGGCTAGCTCAATCCTTTCCCCTTTATCAACTATTTAAAATAAACTAATTCTAAAAATAAAAATAAAAGAAAAAAATACACACTCAATAATACTAAAAGATATAATCTAAGAGAAAAAAGAAGAAAGAGCAAAAAATTAGGCATTTACAACTAACCTTCTTTGCTCGAGAACATGAAGAGTTTTCATGCAATTACAGTGAATGTCATGACTAATTTTGCTCACCATGACTCTAATGAAAGCATTTTTGAAAAAGATGACCGAACCTTACTTCCAATGTTGCCTACATATCCTTGGCTATAAAGGAATCAGGTCGGTGTAGTTCTGAGAAAATTTGGTAGATGGGACTATCGAAAACTGGAGTTAAGACTGTTTCTGCTACTGTTGTTATTGTTAATGTTACTTGTTGCTTAGATCAAAAGAAGAAGAGAACTACATATTCCTACAAGCTAAGAGTTATAAAATTCCTATCTATGTGTCTTCTGGAGTCAAATCTTGATTCTTGACTTTCTCGCTTGCGTTGACCTTAGATTGGATCTTCATTTTCTTTGAAGAAAAGATCATGACTCAATCTCGATTGCTTGCTTTCTGGATCAAAATTTGAGAAATGAATCTTGAGAAAATGGGTTGCTGAAACATTGTCAAGGTTAACTCAAACTATCCTGCGATCGTCCTTCTGATGATAACTGAAACTGCAAGTTCCGATAGTCACAACATGTGCTCTGCGGCTGGTCATGCAAAGCCAACAAAGACGAACAAAACGAACACAAATTTTTTGCCCCAGTTTGGACTAGGAAAATTTTGTGAGTTATCAGCGAAAATATAAACTATCTAATTTATTGAAAGGCAGACAAAAACAGTAGTATAAACAAGCTGAAAGATATAAAAATTTTAACGAGGGATTGTGTACTCTACGTTATCAAGACAATATTTAACCAGGTGTTGATACCCTGTATTATTGAAAGGGAAGGTAACCAGGGTTGGTACCTTGTATTACTAAAAGGGAATGTAACCAGGGGTTGGCACCCTGTATTATTTGAGAGGAATGTAACCAGGGGTTGGCACTCTGTATTACTTAGAAGGAGTGTAACCAGGGGTTGGTAGCCTGTATTACTGAAAGGAGTGCAACCAGGTGTTTGTACCTTGTATTACTTAAAGGAGTGTAACAAGGGGTTGGCACCCTGTATCATTGAAGAATGGTGTAACCAGGGGTTGGTACCATCTATGTTAAGCTACGTAAAATACCCTAGCGAAAAGTACTTCTACCAGGAATTATAAGTTGGATCCCCCGGGAGAAAAGGTTCTACCTGAATTGAGCTACGTAAAACAACCTGAGAAAAGAGTGGTTCTACCCGAAAATATCAGCTGGATCCCCCTAGGCGAAAAGGTTCCACCCGGGTTAAGCTACACAAAACAACCTGAGTGAAGAGTACTTCTACCCGGAACTATGAGCTGGATCCCTCTAGGCGAAAAGGTTCCACCCGGGTTAAGCTACACAAAACAACCTGAGTGAAGAGTACTTCTACCCGGAAATATTAGTTGGATCCCCCTAGGCGAAAAGGTTCTACCTGGGTTAAGATACACAAAACAACCTGAGCGAAGAGTACTTCTACCCGGAACTATGAGCTGGATACCCTAGGCAAAAAGGTTCTTCCTAAGTTAAGCTACGTAAAACAACCTGGGTAAAGAGTTCTTCTACGCGGAACTATGAGCTGGATCCCTCTAGGCGAAAAGGTTCTGCCTGAGTTAAGCTACATAAAAAAACTTGAGCGAAGAGTATTTCTTGCCGGAACTATAAGCTGGATCCCCCTAGGCGAAAAGTTTCTGCCTGAGTTATGCTACGTAAAACAACCTGGGTGAAGAGTAATTCTACCTGGAACTATGAGCTGGATCCCTCTAGGAGAAAAGGTTCTGCTTGAGTTAAGCTACGTAATACAATTTGAGCGAAGAGTGCTTCTACCCGGAACTATGAGCTGGATCCCCCTAGGCGAACGGTTCTACCTGAGTTAAGCTATGAAAATGGGAGGTGTAAACATCAGTGATGAATGCTGAAAATAAATGAAAAATAGAGATTTTAAGGAGCTTACGTTTGGTGTCATTTGTCCTTTGAGAATCGCCATTCTGCACTTCTTTGTTCCTCCTCCAAACAAAGAAAAATTTGTGAGTTTTCAAATTGGTGGTTGGTTTGTGGCCTTGATACCCTGTTGTAGTTTGAATTCACGGCAACTCCGCTGTTGAAGAACTGATTCTATCAGTGTGGTATCAAGGTGCTCGGATACTCTGTTTTGTATTCTGGAGACGTTGTTTTTCGACGTTTCCCATGACTGTTTCATACTCGGATGTCCATGGTACCGCTAACCCTTGTCTCTAAGCCAAAGCAATTTTTCCTTTTAAAATTAAACTAAGTTGTCTTTCATCCAGTACCAGTTTGTACCCGTAGTGCTTATCAACTTTTCCCATGAAGAAGGTCTTGCTTAGGAGACCTTTTCAGTTTCTTTGAGACACTTTGTTCACCTTATCAAATGAGTTACAGATGGATTTGCCTTCGTCAATGCCATATATGCCCCAAATTGTGCTCGATATTACGGGGAAACTGTAGCCAGTTTTGCAGCCATTTCTTTGCTTTGATTTTGACGCAAGATTAGACCGAAGGGGACTCAAAGAAAAATTAGGGGTAAAAGTAGAAGAATAATTGAAATAGGTTTTTGCTTAAACAAAAGGTGTCCCTTTCTGGGAAAGGAATAGGGAAACTTATCTGGAGGTATGTGCCAACTTCAATGAATCATAACATGCATTTTGGACTGGACGCATGATCTTTCTAAGCTGTCTAATTCTCAAAATACATCGCAAATGTTCATCTTGAAATGATCTTGGTTGTGCTCATGCAGGGGTATCGATGACCCTCATTCTGCTAGTACTGCCCTTTGCGGGTTTTCGCTAAGTGACCTCTCTCATTGATCTACTCATTGTTGCCTTATGGTGCCCATTTGAGTTTTCACCAATAAGATTCTCTCATTTCTCTTCTCACTGTCGCCTTACAATGCCCATACGGGTTTTCACCGATACCTCTCTCTCATTTCTTCTTCTTCTTCTTTTTTTTCAACTAAGATACGACATACGGAAGGTTTCCCAATGCCCCTGGGGCTTGAAATATTCTCAAAGATCGATCAGAAGTTCTTAACAGGGAAAAGGTGTAGAGAACCTTAAACTGAACTACAACTTTTGGAACCGTTTCTAAAGAAAAACCGAAAAATAAAACAAACTGCTGCCCCAGTTTTGGAGTATTGGGAATATGGATTTTTTGTTGTGATGGGACCGAATCCAGGGTAAGGCTGCTTACGTATCCTTTAGGAATCAGGTCAGGGGCAGTTCAATAACTCAGAAGATTAGTTGTTTGGCTTCTTTTTTTATCTTTTTTTTTTCTTTTTTTTCTTCTTTTTTTTTGTTGCAAGTACACAGGTTCCAAAAAGTGAAAAACAAAGCAGACAAATACAACTCAAAAGAGTTAACAAAAGGGTGACACCTATTTGGAATAGCGAGTAATGATAGCCTTCATCATCTCGATCAGAGAAAATTGTGCGCAAAAGTTCCACAGTGGGTATATATCAGAAATAATATCTTTTGGCTGCATTTGCGTTAATAGTCATGTCTGGTACCGTCCTTCTTCATCTACCAAGTGCAAATCCTCTTTTGGTAACACTTTCTTGATGATGTAAGGTCCTTGCCAGTTTGGGGCGAACTTTCCTATAGTTTCTACTTGGTGTGGAAGAATGCGTTTCAGAACGAATTGGCCTACCTCGAAGTGCCTCGGGCGCACTTTCTTGTTGTAAGCGCATGCCATTCTTTGCTGGTATAACTGGTAAAAGCACACTGCTGCTAGCCGTTTTTCATCAATCAACATTAGTTGTTCTAATCGGGTCTTTACCCATTATGTATCTTCAATCTCCGACTCGACAACAATCCGAATAGAGGGAATTTCAACTTCAGCTGGTATTACAGCTTTCGTTCCATTATACCACAGATAAGGAGTTGCACCAATAGATGTGCGAGAAGTCGTGCGGTATCCCAAAAGGGTAAAATGCAACTTTTCATGCCATTGTCTAGAACCTTGGATCATATTCCTAAGAATCTTCTTGATGTTCTTATTCGCCGCTTTAACGGCTCCATTGGCTTTTGGCCGGCAAGGGGTAGAATGGTGATACATAATTTAAATTGCTCGCATACCTCCTTCATCAAATGACTATTTATATTGGTTACATTGTCAGTGATAATGGTCTTTGGGATACCAAAGCGACAAATGATGCTGGAATGACAAAAGTATACCACTGCTTTCTTGGTGACTGCTTTGAAAGTGACGGCCTCCACCCATTTGGTGAAGTAATCAATTGCAACCAAAATGAATATATGCCTATTTGAAGCCTTTGGCTCGATTGGCCCAATTACATACATTCCCCAAGCAACAAAAGGCCAAGGAGAGGACATGGGATGCAACTCCGAAGGTGGCAAGTCAATCAGGTCACCGTGAATCTGGCATTGGTGACACTTGCGTACAAAGCTGAAGCAATCTCGCTCCATGGTAAACCAATAATACCCTACCCGCAGAATCTTCTTCGCCAAAACATATCCATTCATGTGAGGTCCACACACCCCCGAATGCACTTTGCTCATGATCCGCTCAGCTTCTGTGGCATTTATGCATCTCAACAAGTTCAAATCTAGGGTCCTTCTGTACTAAATTTACCCATTCAAGAAGAAACTGACGGCGAGACGCTTTATAGTTCTTTTTTGATCTCCCTTGGCATACTTTAGGTGTTCCCATGTTTTCAGGAATCATTTTATGTCATGATACCATGGTTCACCATGTGGTACTATCTTAATAGTGTTGCAGTAACCGTGTTGATTCCGAACTTGGATTTTCAATGGATCAATATGAGTGTTGCCTAGATAAGGGAGCATCGAGGCTAAGGTAGCCAAGGCGTCAGCTAGCTCGTTGTGAAACCTGGGAATGTACCTGAACTCGATGGTTTTGAATCTTTCGCTCAGGTCTTTCACACAGTGTCTGTATGGAATAATCTTGATGTCTCGAGTTTCCCGTTCGCCTTGGGCTTGCCGGATAAGCAAGTCAGAATCTCTCATAACCAATAGTTCATGCCCATCCAGTTTGAGGGCCATTTTCAGACCCATGATACAAGCTTCGTATTCTGCCGTATTATTGGTACATAAGAATCTAAGTCGGGACGTTGCTGGGTAATGTTATCCAATAGGTGAGATAGGGATTGACCCGATACCAACTCCTTTGATATTGACAGCCCCATCAAAATACATTTTCCATACGTGGCTGTCATCCGGAACTACTTCCTCTATTGAGTTGACCTCTTCATATGGGAAGTATGCGCTCAGTGTCTTGTAATCATCATCAACTGGATTCTCTGCCAAATGATCTCCCAAACGCCTCTGCTTTCATTGCAATTCGAGTGACATAGACGATATCGAACTCTGTGAGCGGAATCTGCCATTTTGCGAGCCTACCCGTGGCTTGACAAAAGTGTAGAAAATGTGAGAGGTAGGTTGTTGCAAGACCAATCCATGCTTTTTGCGGTGCTTGGCTTTGTCTTCATCTGCTTGTGTTGACCTGAAGCCTAAACCAAAAGGTTCCATGGTTACTGAACGGAGAAATGGGCTCCGAAATTCCTTGCAACAATTCCCCCAAGCCTTTTCCTGTCTCATAACCTTGCCTCAGCATAAGTGTAGCCACCATTACAGATGTGGCAGAAAGACGAGCATGTAGAATGGAATTTCCTTCCTCAACATGGTCCACAACAACCACTTGAAAAGCCTAATATACAATAGACTCACACCCTTCCTTGGCCTGAATACAGGGGATTAACGGGTCTTTATAAATGGACGACTTGTCTTCCTCATGAACAATAAACTCTTGCATGTCACGTTCTAATTTGAGCATCTGATGCAAGGTGGATGGCGCAGATCAGGCTGTATGGATCCATGGCCTTCCAAGAAGAAAGTTATAAGAAGTATCCATGTCTACTACTTGGAAGACAATTTAAAAGTCAACCGGCCTAATCGTCATGGTGAGATTGATCTCCCCAAGGTTATCTCTCGCTGAGCCATCAAAAGCCCGTACGCGTACATTGCTGGGTCGGATTCTGTTTGTATTGATCTTCAAGCTTTGCAAGGTGGAGAGAGGTCATAGATCTACGCTAGAGCCACCATCAACCATGACTCGCTTTACGTAGTGCCCCTCACATTTAGCAGTCAAGTGTAAAGCCCTGTTGTGCTCGGCTCCTTCTTCGGGGAGTTCATCATCAGTAAAGGTGATTCTGTTCACCTCAAAAAATATGTTGGCCATCTTCACTACCTGATTCACTGTGGTCTTCTCTCAGACATGTGCCTCGTTCAAAATCTTGATTAGCACACGAGCATGCTCTTTGAATGTATGAGCAGAGATAATAGAGAAATTTGGGAAGGAGTCTTTCTCAGCTGGTCAATGATTGAGTAATCCTGAACTTTCATCTTTTTCAAAAACTCTTCTGCCTCTTCTTCAATGATCGGTTTCTTTATTGGCAATTGGCCTTCTCTGCTTTTCTTGGACTATCAACTCTTCTGGAGAGTAACACCTCCCTGATCAAGCCAAACCTCCAGTTTCCCCCACTTCTTCTATGATTTTCTTGCCTTTGTAAGTCATCACAGTTTTGTTGTAGTTCCAAGGAATGGTTTTCATGTTCGTCACAGGGGGTTGCATGACAGGTTTGATTGTGATTGGCTCTATTATACCCTTCGTACCACTCTGATTCTGCTTTGTGTTGGGGTAGCCTCCAAGGACATACAACCTTGGGGTTGGAACATTTGAGCGAACTTCCAATATCGAGACCTTGAGAACAAATAAAGTTACCTTTTCTACGCTCGGGGCGCCTTTCACAATCAACGGCACATCATGGCTTGGACCGACTTCCAGTTTTGTTCCCTCTTGAATCGTTCCTGCTGTCATTTCTGCTCGACCAGTCGGCTTGTATTCTTGATCTCGGCCAATCATTCCCAAAAAGTGAATATCATTGTGTACTGACAAGGGGTTTTTGGTCACATTAGGAGGGTCCTCATCATTTGTCACTGCAATCAGTTTTTCAGCAATTAGTCTTTCTATGGCTCTTTTCAGAGTCCAACAGTCATCAGTGATATGCCCCGGGAACCTGAACGATATTCACATCTAGCATTTGCTTGAAAGACATTTGAATCAGGATGCATATGGTGGGCAGCGCTGGGTCCAATCACGCCTATTTGCTTCAGCTTATGGAATAGACTAGAGTACGATTCAGCCTACGGAGTGAATTTTTCTTCCGGTCGCTGCTCTCGACCATAATCCTGTCTGGGACGAGCATTGTAGGGTGCCCGAAAATTTTGCTGCTAAGGTCGGGGGATCCTTAGAGCTGGTTCCCGTACTTGCTGATTGGGATACCGTGCATAGGATTGAGGAATTGGCGGACGATAATAATGTTGAGGGTAGCTGGATTTCCCCTAATGAACTTGCACTTAAGGGTGTGATGCCCCTCTTTGAATTTCCCTGGATTTCGAAGTCATCATGGACCCTTCATCTCTCTTCTTTCTATTTTCCAAGCTTCCCGACCCATTTTGGACAGCTCGGGTAGTGGCTTTTGAGAGCAGCTTGACTTACAATTCTGCCAGTCTTGAGGCCACTTTCGACCATCTCCCCTATTTTGATTGCTTCTGCAAAAGGTCTACCCATCGCGACATCATGTTCTAAAAGTAATCAGGCACTTAAGCCTCCAGAAAAATAGTGATCAACTCGTGGTTATTCATGGGTGGCTTGACTCTAGCCGTTTGATCCCTCCACTTGATTTCATACTCCCTAAAGCTTTCAGTCGGCTCTTTCTTCATATTGTACAGGGAATTGTGATTTGGTGCAATATCTATGTTGTACTGGAATTGTTTGACGAAGGCCTTTCCCCAAAATAAGCCATTAGTAATTCTTTTTTTCCACCTGCACCCCTCAGCTGGTTGCAGTACCTTTTCAAGTGGGCGATAGGGTTGCCGTGTCCATCATACTTCTCAAATTTTGGGGTCTTGAACCCTGGTGGTAAATGGATGTGAGGGAACATGCATAGATCACTAAACGATACACTTTTGTGACCACCTAGTCCCTGTGTGTTCTTTATGTTCTGTTCAAGACTTTTCATTTTCCTGGCCATCTCACCTGGCTGGCCCTTCTTTGCAGCCTTTTCATTTTCCATTGGTGACTCTTACTGAGGAGTCTGATTGTATGAAGCCAAGACCCTGAAAACCATATTTTGAGAGTAGTATTGGCTATCGTAAGCATGAGATGGTGGCTCGTTGTTTGGCTTATCACAGGAGCTGGTGGCGGGATTGTATATACCGGTGCTCCAAACACAACAAGAGGGGTGTTCCTGATCGGTGCGGCTAAAGGTCGCACATTAGAGGTACCAGGGGCGGCACATACCCTGGTGGTAGAATGTGATCGCTCGTTGCATGGATCGGTGGTTGAGTAGCTAGGGGTATGGTGGAAGCTCCTTCTGAGGAACCCTGAGGCGGAGGCTGATCGGAGACCCAAGCCTGATATATATTAGACAATTGTTGTTTTAATCTTCTTACTTCCTCCGACTCTTGCTCAACTGACTGACCATGGGGATCGTCACTGACCAACTCTATTTCATAATTATTATCCATCGGTACCTTTCCTTTAGATCTGGTGAAGTAATGATGTGGTACTAGATTCACCACAAACCAACCACCTTAAGCTTACTATATAAGAGATAACAAACGTGTTAGGGTTAAGCATTTTACATATATGAATCACACGTAATATGCCATGTTCCTAACATTGTCAGCATTTCTAACATTCTTTTGGAAGGCTTCATGTTTCACTCGACTTATAAGGCTGCTGCTTATTGACGCTCTCAATTAATTTTTTTTCTCTCTTTCTCATTTTTTTCGCTTTTCTTTTCCCTCGCCTCATTTTGTTCCCTGATTTTAAACTCATTGAAATATTTCGATCGAACCTTTTAGAGGTTTCCCACGTATCATGTTTCCGCATGAATCAATATATTACGTAGTTCAGGGAAACGACCATTTGTTATTTTCTTTTTACAAAACAAACATCTTTTAGGTTACAAAATCTTTTTCATTAATTTTCAATTTTTTTATACAAGACTCAATAACAGGAATTACATAAAGATAACCATTTAAACAATACTAGTTTTGACTCAAACAGAATTTTTAAGACAAAAGGGAAAATAACAAGACTCAAAACAACAAAAGACTCTCACAGACTTAAAGACCTCAAAGAAACAGTCACAAAGGACTGCCAACTTAAAAAAAATCTTCAGGAGAATCCACCAGCATTATTGTAGTCATGGAGCTTATTCCTGCGGCTGACCCTAATGTCGCGGTATATCCTCTCTAAATCTGCAGATATGTGACGGGAGACTTTCAATGATACTTCAGCAAACCGCTTAGGTGTCATTCCCTGGCAACTCCTGCAAGCTCGGGAGGTATATATGGCTACCTCGAGGATCTTTCCCTTAATGTGCTCCTAAGCCAAATACACCTCTTGATTTTGCTGACCACGAGTTTTGGCTAGATCCAACACATCATGCTCGCGCTCCAAGGCCATGTCTCTCTGGAATCGAACTTCTAGTGCTTCCCGCTCTAACCGATTGATCACCTTTTGGTAGTGATGTCTTTCTATTTCAAACTAGGCGCTATGTCGCTCTTTACTTCATTCAACTCCCTCTAACTGATCCCTTAGACCTTGGATTCGTGGAGCATAACTCATGCCCTCATGATCACGGACTACCCTGAACTAGTCTTCTCTCTCTTCCTATTGCTGAGAGGTTGTGGATATGTTCTTCTTCTGAATTTGGGCTCTAAGTGCTTGCTTCTCTCATGCCCACTGAGCTTTCTCTTTCTCAAAAGCATCATATAGCAGATCCCTGTCTACTTTAACGATGCTTAGCTCTTCTTGTAGTGCTCTGAAGGCAGATTCATAATCACTTTTCATCTCTTCCATAGCCAGCCCAACTCTATTTTGAATCTTAGTCTCCCACTCTGTGGTGCTCTTCATGACTGTCCCCGGTCTATCTGCGGGAGCATCTTAATTATAAAACCACTCAATATAAGAAGGATTCAGCTCACCCCGTTCTCTATCTGCCACCATGGTGCCACGCTCGAGTATCTTAGTGCCATTCCAAACATGTGGAGAATAAGCTTCACGAATGGGATCCTATGATGTTGCTTTCCAAATAAAGTCTTCCATAGCCTCTACCGGGGGCACTATCTGCTTATGACCCAACTGATGTAGAACTCTCATGGGAGCATATGGCTGATAACCTTGAAGCCCCATCAAGATCAGAAACGGATGGCAAGATGACTTATATATGACATATTCTGCGGTGAACCAAAGATAGTTCCATATAATCTGATCATCTGTTAAGGAGTGGAGATACTCCCTCCAATCATGGACACTTTCTGGAAAACTGCGAATCTCCAACTCACTTTTCAATCTAGCATTATACAGGCGAACAGATTGCCCTAACAAGTACGGTGGTCTACCTGATAAGGAAGACGGAAAAGATGATCCATGAACCACATCTGGAGCATGAGGTTGCAACCTTCAAAGAAACTGTTTCCTTCCCATCACATGGTCGAGGAACGAAAGATATCTACTAACACCATAGGAAGAATGGAGGAATCTTTTCTTTTCATCATGGCTGTGACTATCTCAGATAACCGAATGTTTATCTTCGATCCTCTCTTGGGAAGACCATGCACCCCAAGAAAGCTACAATGAATGCTTTCCGACCGTGTTCTCGCCATGNTGTGTTGGTTTTGTTTATTAACAAGCTTCGTCCCATAGTCTAAGAATCCCCCTTCATGTCTGTACATGTCATACAAGAAATCTAGGCCGACCTGTCCTTGGGCCACATGTGCTATCTCGATGCGGCTGATTCACATCTGGTAAAAATATTCTGACACATGGAACGGGTAAAAACAAATAAAAATTTATTTTTTTCGAAAAAACACCCATTTGATACTTCACAAAAAAAATCTATAAGGTTGACTTGGCAAAAATGGCCAAAACAAGGGACGACACGGCAAAAAGCAAAATGACCATTGTCATGAAAATAGCCCTTAGACACTTCCGAGGAAGGTTTAAAGCTTGTCTTGGAAAAATGGTCAAAAATAAAGATGAAATGTTAAAAGGTGTTAAAAATGAGCAAAGTAACCATTATGTACGGACATAGCCCTCCGGCACTTCTGAGGAAGGTTTTAAGGCTATTCCGGCAAAATTTGTTCGACATAAGGGAAAAATGGTAAAATATTAGCTATATTTATGAAAACGTCCTTTGGAAGTTCCAAAGAAGATTTGAAGGTTGTATTGAAAAACATGATCGGACACAAAGGTCAAAATAATGAAAACGACAAAAAGCAGCAAAACTATCAAATTATTATTTTTTTTAAAATTGAGAAATATTATGGACACACCGATTTCTAAAACTCTTGCAAAAATAGGGGCTGAACCCGATGAAGGTTGCCTACGTACCCCACTGGAATAGTGAGAATCGAACCTGCGTAGTTCGAACTTGACCATTTTTTTTTTGACACCTCGTGTCGGATTAGTCCTTTTTATTAATTTAGTAAAAATGAATTATTTGTAAAAAACTGGGGGAATGATTTATTTAGAGGGGTGTGCAAGAAGACAATTTATAATACATTTCAATAGTATGAAAGCGGTAAAGAGCAGGCAAGTAGCACATTCGACCCAAATAGATCACAGTTATATACAAAATTAGTAATGCCAAATAAAGTCAGTGTACAAACTCGAATTCTTGAATGTTCCCCAGCAGAGTCGCAAGAGCTGTAACGCTCCTTTTTTTCCCCGCAAAAGAAGATATGTGTTATTGTAGATTGTGGGTTAAAGAGTTTTTCCAATTAAAGTGACAAATTTAAGTAGGGATTATTTTATTTACAGAGTCGCCACTTGCAATTAATTTTTGGGTGTTCCATGTCACCTTTTATTTGAATCCCTAGTCAAAGGAAGATTTGACTCTTTTATTATTGGTCTGTGAAAATAAAGTCCAGGTAAAGAATTCTGTCGACCGGGGAGAAGGTATAAGGCATTCTCCGAGTCCCGTGGTTCTAACATGGTCGCTTTATTGAATACATTTGGCTTTAAATTAATTTTAAATAAACTATGTTTTATTTGATTTTCATGTTTTTCCTATGTACGCCTTTATTATTGATTACTTCATTGATCTCAAACTAGGACGAGTATCCCCGACCCTAGCTTACACTAACCAAGACGAGTATCCCCGACCTTAGTTCGTGCGTCGTACCTAAAATTGGAGCCTACTCGAAGTTAATAAAATAACAAAATTTTAATTTATTTGAAAGAATTGAAAAACGACTTTGCCATTTTTATTATGTCTTTATTCTGAAGCGGATCTCCCCGATATTGGTTAAGACGAAATTATTTATCTTCAATCCTCTGAGTTAGTCATGAATATTTGTGATCCAGTGATTAATTTACTTTAACTATAAAAAGAATCTCTTTTTTCTAATAAGTAATTACTACAAAAGAGTCAAATTTTAAGAATTAGTCTGACTAAACTAACAATTAAAGATTAACTCCAACTATGATATTATGGGCAATGAGATGTTTATTAGTTGCTACATATGTATTGGGCTAGCAGCTTATTTGAGGAAAAGATGTGCTTCAACTCATTAATTGGCATTGAGCCAACTATTATTTAAAGAAAATGAATCAACTTCCTGTTAAAAGGGTGTGCTAGCTTGCCTTGAACGAGAATGGGCCAGCAAGTCAGCTCATTGAGCCCTTGTTCTTGTTGTCCCAATCCTATTAATTTCAAACATTCAACTAACTACCCTAATCTCAACAACTGACCAAGCAACATGTATTGTTTGTGTATCTTAAGTAAACTTCAACTTAAAAAACTTTGCTAAAAGAGCCAACAACATAAGTATGAAAGTCAAGAAAGGAACAAATATTTGTTGCTATAGTGGAGTAATAAAATGGATCATTAAGGACCTTTTTACAATATATTTCCAATAAAACTTCCAACAAAAATAAGGCTAAAGAACCTACACCAAACATGGTTCTTTTTTACACACACAAAAAAGACCAACACATTCTGTCCATTTACAAAAAATCTTCATTAAGCTTTGACATTTTCCTTTTCTACAAATGATCAAGATTGTCATGAAATATTACTCAAAGTTTAAGAGGGAAATACTATGAAGCCAAAAAAGAAAAAAAATAGCAAAGTCAAATGTTTAACATTATGATCTCATGCCTGATTTCAAGATTGAAATCTCAACATCCATCCATATTGCAAATTTCCTTGAAGATGCTTCAAATAAATCTAAACATACTCAAATCTTCACCAATTGCTATTAAAAATCTGCACTACAAAGGATGAAGAATTACCTGAAATGCTGAAATACAGCAGTACAGTAGCAGAAATTTAACAGCAGAGACATCAGAAAAAGCAAGGAAAAATAGCAGCCACAATGGAAAAGCAACAACCGTAAAGAGACAGTGGAAACTGGGAAGTTAATGAAAACCCGAAACGCAACAACTTTCGAAGGATAAAGAAACTAAAAATGACTTCAAATTTCGACAACAGTGGAAACTTTTCGTTCATTTAGACTGTAAAGATGTTTTCTCCGTGTTCTTAAAATATGAAAGAAGTAGCCCTTAAGTAAGCAAAGAAAGTCACTTTTGGACAAATTTTGGTTCACCAAAAGTCTGTCCAAAAGGATTGACTTTTGTTCACCAAAAAACTATCAAAAGACTCATTTTTGTGTGCTAAAAACTGTTCAAAAGGGGAAAGGACAGTCCTTCAACAACTGTGGCAGAAGCATGGGGTAAAAGGGAGTATTTCAGCCACCCAAAATAAATTAAAATTAATATTAAAAAACGACCGAAATCGGTTGATTATTTTGGCCGCTCATTTTAAATGACAGGAATAATTGTGGCGTTTAATTTAAATATCACATAATTGAGAATAAACCGACATTTAATTAGTGATATGTATATCAAATGCCAAAGAAAATACTAATTTCAAAAGAAAGAGAAAATTTCAAAAACTTCCCACCCAAATCTCCCTCTCAAGTCCCTAAAAAGAAAAGTTATATTCGCAGCTTCTTTTAGAACAATTCAAGTTCATTTTTTCCCTCCCCGATTTTGATATCCCATCTGAATCCCTCTGTCCCAACTATGAATCTCAAGAACTTTCAGGAATAGTAGTGTTCTCTCTTCTCCTTTAATCCTTCTCTTCCTCTACTGCGCATTGGAATAACTCCATGATAGAATTTTTTTTTTCTCTCTTGATTGGATTTGAATTCTTTCTCCGTTCTGCAAATGTCAATGAGTAATTTTATTTAGCAACATGTATTCTATTAGTGTCTCTAATAAACTATTTTCCTGACACTTCTAAATGTCGTAAACAAACTAAGTTAGAAACCACTATTAACTTGCCGACATTATGTGAAATGTCACAATTTTTAACGTACCAATTAACATCAGTTCGGTTAAAATACTATGTGACGCTAAAGGATTAATAGCATGTTTAGCTAAGCACTTTGTGTTTGGCTAATTAATTAGCCAAACTTTTAAAAAGTGCTTCTAACTTTATTTTTTTCAAAAGTGTTTCTCAAAAAAGTGTTTCTAGGAGAAACTACTCCACTGTTCCAGTTTATGTTAACCTATTTCCTTTTTAGTCAGTTTCAAAAAAAATGACCCCTTTCTAAATTTGGTAATAATTGTTACAATTCTACCCTTAATGAGAAGTTTTTATAACCACACAAATACTCCGTGCCCAATCAAACAGGTTCACATAAATTGAAACATAGAGAGTATTTTTTTTCTAAGCCAAAGGCCAGAACATCAAATGTTGGACTGCTCTTCCATTATGTGCATTACACAACAGCAGAAGAGGGAGCTCACCTATATACATGCCAGAGATTTCTATTTCATAGTTACAAATTCTTCCTTCTAAACTAAATTTTTCTTCATTTTGTTAAGCCAGCTTGAATTAAACATTTAAACTTGATTTGGTGGGGTGCGCCGAGCCCGAGCAATAATGGAACTACCGATGCTTTTGTGTATTTTAAGTATTAATGTTTAGGAGCTACTTTAGTTTATATTGCTTCAGTATGATTTGTAGTACTTGAATTTGTGACTGTTGCTATTGTGGATGTTCAATGAAATTTGATTTCTGTTATATAATGAGTATTATTTAGTATATAATTTATTTTCTTGTTTATGCATATGCTGATGTAAGTTATTTAATCATGCAATATTTAATGAGAAAAAAATGCATTTCAATATTCAACTCGTGATGGTAATTAATTCCCCACAAATTAAGGTTTGTAAAAGAGATTATATTGTGGCGATTATATACCCCAACTAATTAA
>ML309986.1:0-33739 GCA_005239505.1 Nicotiana paniculata
TTCACTCATGCCTCACCCCCCACAAATCCTAACTAACCACCCATGACCCCCACGTCCGAACTCAAAACACACACACCTACACCTCATAAGCTCCTTCTTCTTCTTCTTCTTCTTCTTCTTAAAGAGGAACAACGATCAGACCAAAAGAGGGACTCCCTAATCTTCAACACATTTGAACCTAGCAAAAAAAAAGGGACCATGGCTGCCGCCTAGGACAACCACCAGATCCCCTTCCAACCAGCCGCCTTTCCAAACGATCCCTTCTCCAAAACAACAGTCGGCAACTCCGCCCGTCTCCCTTCACCAACCAGTCGTCCGCCGGCGAAACTCTACCACGTCGGACAACCAACCGAACTAGAAGTAGCAGTCAGATTTCCCCCATCACACCATCAAGCTGCCGCCACTTCCTTCCTCTTGCCTCTCAAACCTTCACGACCACCATAACCACCACACCTCCAGTCAACGTTGCCGCAAACTCCCTTCTCCAAAACTATTGTACACACAAGATACACGCCTGAAGACGTGGCCTAAAAACAAAAAGTTGCGCCCCCTCCATCTTCATCTTCTTCATCATGTCTATCTCACAAAAACATAGCCAAAACTACCCCAAACCAGCCCCAAAACAACTGTGTTATTGGTGGAAATCACCCAGCAAAACAACTTCAAAATCAGTCCCAAAACCATCGCTAGGTGAGGTGACGTTCGAGTTCGCCGGTTCAAGGTTCTAGTGATAGCTCGTTGAAAGATTTCTGATTCTGAAGCTTTGATTTCATCATCATTGTACATAGAAGATAATAAATTTCAAGAATAAAGGTCCATCTTCATGTTTCTTTTTCAATTTATGTCACATTATGCTCAAAATTTTCTGAAGTATTGTCATTCAATGCTTTGTTATTCTTCATTTGCTTATCTATTGTGGCAATATTAAATTTTTTTAGTTGGTCTCCTTCACTTGAATGCTTTGTTTGTTTCTCTGCTCAATTTCTTCTACTTGGTTTGATTTGCAAAAAAATTTAAAGCAAATGTTACGAGCTATCAACCCTCTGTTGTTGGTAAAATTTATCTGTTATTTTTACATCCTTTTTCTTTTATTACACTTTGTCTTTTGCCTGTGATTTAATTGCGATTGTGTAACACTTTCTCAAAACACAGATATAAAACGGACAAATTGTGTATTTTTGTTTTTTAAAGCAAATGTATATTGAAATAAGACATAGAAGAATTCTATGGTTACGTCATCAGGTGATCGATTAATATAATTGGCAATGTTAAGCTCAATCACATTTAAAGCTCTATTGTTAGTTGGTTTGATTTACAAAATTAAAACCAAGGTACGCGTTCGCGCAACTTTGACAAAAAATAATCTTCCTAATTAATTAAGTTTTATTAATTGTGTACACGTACGCGTGATATGATTTTTGACACGCCAAACGAAATGAGGACACGTACATGTGACTCGTTTCAAGATAATTCCATAATTACGAATAATCAAATAATAAAAGCGGTAAAAAATATAAAAATGCACTTAGGTACTAAAATAAGTAATTAAACAATTGAAGCCAAGTAGGAATCATTGAGTGACCGTGCTAGAACCACGGAATTCGGGAGTGCCTAACACCTTCTCCCGGGTTAACAAAATTCCTTACCCGGTCCTCTGGTTCACAGACTTTTAACGGAGTCAAATTTTCTCCATTTGGGATTTAAAATAAATCGGTGACTTGGGACACCATAAAAATTCCAAGTGGCGACTCTGAAAACAAATATATAAATCCCAAATCGAATAATGTCACTTAAAGCGAAAAAACTCCCTTGTTACCCTTACCGGGGTGAAAAAGGAGGTGTGACAAATATTTATTTGAATTGTGATATAAATTGGATCCTCTCTCGCACCCCTCTGAATCCTCTAATAGGTAGTTGTGTTGTGTTTGCCTACCAGCATCACAAAATTTCTATCTTGAGGTAAAGCTAGTTAGCCTACCAGCTTCTGGTGAAGGATTTAGTCACACATGTTTAGGCGGTAGAGCTGTTAGCTAGCCAGTGTTGTTCTACTACTGGTGACGCTTGACGCTCCTTGGCTAGGGTTGTCCGCCCGGGTAAGCTAGGTCTAGATATCATCTCCTTTAGGATTTGAAAACTTGGAAGAACAAGCCACAAGCAATGAATATCCCTATTAGGCTATGCTTTTTTTGCATCATGTGCATTGGACTTAGTGGGACTCGGCACAGGGGTCGGGCCCGTCTAGGACATGCACCAATTTTTTGGACCAACATATTCATATTTATGTGCTATATGTAATATTATTTGGTAGGCTTCATTCAAATGTTGATTGGCTTTAGGATAGATTGATTGAACAGAGGAGAGAGAAAAAAAAATTTACTCCAAGTTTTCATAAAATACCATTTTTTAAATAAAATTTTGAAGGGTTCTAGTATGTAAAATCACAATTTTCAAAATATTTTTTTATTTATTTTGACTGAATTACGCAGGTCTGATTCTCACTGGGTCCGGCCCCCACTTTTCAAAAATTCAAAAATATTTTCTTTTAATTTCTTCTCAAAATCCAAAATATTTGCGTTCTTATTTAGAAGTATTTTTTTCGGAAAGTCCCAAAAACAAAAAAGTTCAAAATTAAAAAAAAAAATTGTTTCTTCTTTAGAAGTCTTCCAAAAGAAAAACTTAGAAATCCAAAGACATATTTTCTTTGTTAGAAGCATTCATGGTCTGAATTGTATAAGAATAAGAGTTAGTTTATTTACTTTATTTCAGATTTTCCTGAACTACGTAATGGTCTGATTCATGCAGCGTCATGATACGTAGACAATCCTCATCGGATGCGATCATAGTCATAATTTATCAAAAAAAAAACAAAAAAAAAGGAGAATTTTTTTTTAAAAAAGAAAGAAAGAAAGAAAGAAAAAAGAGCTTAAAATTCAAGGGGAAATAAATCAATAAGCCAGGATGAAGCATTAAGCCTTCCGAGATCATTTTAGAAATAAAAATGGTATTACGTGCACGCCATACAATGTGTGATTAATATTTGCAAAATGCTTAACTCTACCACGTTTGTTGTTTGTCATCTATAAAGATAAAGTTAAACTGGGGTGGTTGGTTTGTGGTTTAAACTGGCGACTCACCCTTACAACACGTGATCAAAAAGAAAAAGTAGAATGGCAAACAACAGTGAGAATAAGTGAGATAATGATGATGTCCATGGACAATTGGTCGAACACAGTACATAACTGGTTGAAGAAGTAAGAGTGTTGAAACAACAATTGGAAGAGATGTACCAAGCTTGGGTGAATGGACAGGCACCCCCCACTACCCATAGGGTCGTCGGATAATCTTCATAATGTGTCAGTTGCAAATCAAGTGTCCATCTCCCTAACAAGTAACTTATTGTACCAACCTGGATTCAGTCCGAGCATTAAACTTCCCACTATCCCCAGTACCTCCATTACACGTCCTCCAACAGTACCCCTAAAAAATGACCCATCTATTATACCCATTGTCTCTACTTTCACCGTTCCTCAACCGACTCTTGCTCAAAAGTCTAATAATGATCCACAACTGAATGTTCATGATGCCCAACATTACTCTCCAGAACCGACTTTTAAGGTTCCATATTCATATAAGAATACTCCTCAGAACATGTTCCCAGTTGAGATCGAAAAGCCCGACAAGAATATGGAACAGGAGGAAATGACCAGAAAAATGAAGAGCTTGGAACAAACCATGAGAAACATACAGGTTTTGGGAGTCCATAAGAGTGTTTCTTTTAACGATCTATGCATGTTCCCCTATGTCCATTTGCCACACGGCTTCAAGACCCCCAAGTTTGACAAGTATGATAGGCATGGTGATCATGTTTCCCATTTGAAGAGGTATTGTAACCGATTAAGGGGAGCAGGAGGCAAAGAAGAATTACTTATGACTTATTTTAGGGAAAGTTTGAGAAGAATTGCATCAGAGTGGTTCATAGATCAAGACATCTCACACTGGCACGTTTGGAACGACATGGTTCAAGATTTTGTCCTACAGTTTCAGTACAATATTGATATAGTTCCAGACCGATCCTCTCTTATCAACATAAAGAAGAAATCAACATAAAGCTTTAGAGAATATGCAATCAAGTGAGAGAGCAGGCCGCTAGGGTAAAAACACCAATGAAAGATGCAGAAATGATTGACTATTTTCTCCAAGCTCAGGATCCTGATTACCTCCATTACATGTTGGCCGCCATTGGTAAACCTTTCGCTGAGGCGATTAAGATTGGTGAAATAGTTGAGAATGGCATGAAGTCAGGAAAAATTATGAGTCAAGCATCCCTTAAGACGACCACACAAGCAATTCAAAGCGGGTCAGGCAGTTTCGAAAATCAAAAAAAGAAAGAGGAAGGATCCATACAGGATGACAATGATAAAGTTTGCTTGGGTCCCACGGAGATGTTCTATGAGATCAATATGGTTAAAGTTGGTTAGGGCCCCAGCCGTGCAAGTGTTCAGCTCATTGGTCCAGATACCTTGCTCAACAACTAGGAAGCAACTCCTCTTCCCATTAGGAAGGAGCCTTGGTATTCTGTTTTGTTGCTATTTCTGTATTTGGATTATTTTAAGGGTTGTAATCCAGATATTTTAGTTTAATTGCTTTGCTTTGATGTTAACCATTCTACCCTTTCAAATTTAATGAAACGAAGTTCCAATTTTTCTTAGTAAAATTCTATCTTTTCCTTTTCCTAATTTTTGTTAATTTCTTATCCTTTTCAGTTTCGTTAATGCTAGATTTAAAAACATGACATGCATGCGGAATTCATGCCCAGATCTTAAAAAGCTGTCTAATCTCGAAATAATCAAGAAGTTGAGATTCCCTCTCTCCTAATCATTGTTGAAGCAGGGATCGAAGACATTGATTGGGTCAAGTCCCGATTGGAACATATGAGTTTAATTGATGAAAAGCGTTTGGCCGCAGTTTTTTTTGGTCAATTATACCAACAAATAATGGCACGCGCTTACAACAAAAAAGTGTGCCCAAGACAATTTGAGGTAGGACAACTTGTTTTGAAATGTATCTTTCCACACCAGGAAAAGCAAAAGGAAAGTTCGCCCCTAATTGGCAAGGTCCTTACCTCGTCAAGAAAGTATTATCAAAAGGAGCTCTACACTTGGCATATATAAAAGGCAAGGTGACTGATATATCTGTCAACGCGGATGCGGTCAAGAGATATTATGTCTGATATAACTCTATTGAGGTATTTTTATACTTAGTATTCTCAGGTTGGGATGACGAAAGGCTATCATTCTCGCTACCCAAACACTGGTCAACCCTAGTTAGCCCTTTGAAGGCTGGTTTATATTATTTCTTTGTTTTCCCCTCATTTGGAACCAATGTACTTAATCTTTTAAAAGAAAAATATAAAAAAATCAAAGAAAAAGGAAAAAAATCAAATCATGAAAACAAGTTCATGTTAATTGAACTACATCCGACCTGATTCCAAAAGGATACGTAGGCAGCCTCACTCTGGGGTTCGGACACACTAAAACAAAAATCTACATTTCCCAGTATTCAAAGAAACCGGGGCATGATTTTATTTTATTTTTCGACGGTTTTCTGTCAAAATAGTTCCAAAAGTTGTAATTCAGTTGAATAGTTCTTTTTACCTTTCCCTTTTAAGACCTTCTGATCAACTTTCGAGAATACTAAGTTGGTATATTACGGTGATTCCTCGGCCATTGTAAAGAGATAAAAATAAAATGAGAATTCTTATTGGTGAATATCTTCACGGGCACTATAAGGCGATAATGAGTTGAGAGAAAAACAAATGAGAGAGGTCAATTGGTGAAAACCCACAAAGGGCATCGTTGATCGATTTAGGCCTTCATATATCCCGGCACAAGCATGGTTAAGACAAAGAACTCAGTTTCAAGATGAAGTTTACAATGGATTTTGAGAATAAGACGGTTTAGACGGATCGGGCATCCAGTCCAAAGTGCATGTCATGTTAATTGAAGTCAGCATATTCCTCCAGATAAGTACTTTTCATTTTTATTTTTCTTCTTTGAAAGGTATACTTCTTAATTAAGTTGTAATACCTATTAGTTTACCTTCTTGTTTTATTTCGTACCATTCTTTTTGAATCCCTTTCAGTCTAATTTCATCAAAGCAAAGCAAAGAAAAGGCCGCAAAATTGGTTACAGTTTTCCTGTTATATGAAGCTAAACTTTCTGGGCATGAACATTATGGGCAAAGGCATAAAGCCATCTTTAAGCTTCCCTGACGAGCAAAAGGCTTGAAGGACAGAACAATGTGTCAAGGGTCAACAAAAGTCACTCAGTTAAAAGTTGTTCTGGGAGTAAGGTTGTTTGCACCATAAACATAAATGGTGATAGGCGCAAAATAGTCAGGTTCTAGTATTGAGAAAGAAGATCTCCAGAAACAATGACAGAATATCCAGGCAATTTGTACGACCATCGATGGAGTCAGTTTTTCTAACAAGTGTAATGGACACAAGGTCAAGTCGCCCAAGAGATCAAGGCCACAAACTGACCACTATTTTAAAAACTAATGAATCTTTCTTTGTTCAGAATAGGAACAGAACAATTTTAGGAAACAGTTCGTGAAAAGACGAACACCACCAAGTGAAGTTCTCAAATCCTTAGTTTTTTTCTAATATACATGTAATCATGTTATTCTTAGTTTCATTATAGGGAATCAATACGCTATCTTCAACGCAGGGTACCACATCTCCTGGTCGCTTTACTTATTGCCAACATAGGATACTACATTCTCCGACTGCATCTTATTGCCAACACAGGGTATTACATCCCCTGGCTGCATTTATTTTTTGCCTACATAAGGCACGACATTCCTTAGTAGCATCTTAGAGATCCACGAGTCTCATTTCATTGCCAATCACAGGGTACTACATCCCCTGGTCGCATTACTTTTTGACTATATAGGGTACGACATTTCCTAGTAGAATCTCAGTGAGCCACGAGCCTCATCTTATAGCAAACACAGGGTACTACATCCCCTGGTCGCATTACTTTTTGACTATATAGGGTACGACATTCCCCAGTAGCTCTCTTAGATGCTACTGGGGAATGTCGTACGTTATGTTGGCAATAAAATGCTACCAGGGGATGTAGTACCCTGTGTTTGCATTTTATTGCCAACATAACGTACGACATTCCCCAGTAGCTCTCTTAGATGCTACTGGGGAATGTCGTACGTTATGTTGGCAATAAAATGCAAACACAGGGTACTACATCCCCTGGTTGCATTTTATTGCCAACATAAGGTACGACATTCCCCAGTAGCATCTAAGAGAGCTACGAGCCTCATCTTATTTCCAACACAGGGTAATACATCCCCTGGTTGTATTTATCGTTGCTTATATAGGGTACGACATTCCCTAGTAGTATCTCAGAATGCCACGAGCCTCATTTTATTGCAAACACGGGGTACTACATCCCCTGGTTACATTACTTTTTGCCAACATAGGGTACAACATTTCCTAGTAGCATTTCAAAGCGACACAAGTGTCATTTTGTTGCAAACATAGGGTACGACATTCCCCAGTAGCATCTCAGAAAGCCACGAGCCTCATCTCATTTCCAAACACAGGGTACTACATCCCCTGATTGCATTCTTCTGCCAACATAGGGTACGACATTCCCTAGTAGCATCCTAGAGAACCACGAGCCTCACTTATCGTCAACACAGGGTACTACATCCCCTGGTTGCCTTCATTCTTATTAACACTGGGTACGACATCCCCTATTATTTATAAAAAAATATGTCTTTTTCAATTCTTTATTCTGCAATAGCAAAGATAGTTTAATGTGTTTTCAATAACTCACAAAAATTTCCTAGTGCAAACTAGGGCAGAAAATATTTGTTTGTTTTGTTTGTTTGTGATGGCTTGTAGGTTTTTCTGCAAAGCCCAGATTGGATGTGCAAAATGGAATGTTTGGTCTTGATACCAGTCACAACCAGCTTTGACATAATGTATACGGAGACAGAAAATTTCAAGATCCATCCTTCCATCATCTGATCAAGAAACAAGTCTGCGAGAATATTTCATAGTATGTTGCATTGAGAGCATCAAGTTTCAGAATCAATGGGAGAAGCAAGTCAAGAATCAAGACTAGGCTCCAGAAGGCATTTAGATAGGAATTTTGTAACTCTTAGATTTCAAGAGTATGTAATTTTCTTTTCATTTGATGTAATAGTCGGAACTGCGGATCGGAACCTCGACGGAACTTCAGTCGACTCTCCCTCTAAGCATGCTCCCTCACTCTTCTTCTACTTGAACTATACGTGACCTGATTCTCTTATAACCCGGGATATGTAGGTTGCCTAAAATCGAGGCTCTGTTGCATCTTTTTCTTTTATCTTCTTTTTATTTTCAAATAATAGTGAGGTCAAAAATTAGTCACCGTATTCATTTTCTTTGCCTGAAAACTCTTCATGTTTCCAAGCAAAGAGGGGCATGCTGTGAACAATTAATTTTTTACCACACCCAAATTCTATATTATTTTGGTGTATTTCTTTTAGGTTTAATCTTAATATTTTAAATTCTTTATCTTACTCTTAATAGTTTTTATTTAAGAAATTAAAAACTACAAAAAATATTCACATTCTTAGAGTATAAAATTTATTCCTGTGTTTATATATATGTTTCTTTTAATTTTAATGTAAGTTATAGTAGTATTTTTCTTAGTATAATTTAAACTATAGTGTAAATATTTAATTTTCTTATGTATATAATATTTATGTATAAAAGTAGCTCACTCATATTTTTAGCTATACATTTTCCTTTCTCTTTTATTTGTTTAAAAAAAAGAAAGTAAGTAAAAGTAATTTTTAAAAAGGCCAACCAACGAGAATAACAAAAGGTAGCAAAATAATGTTATGTGGTGGTTGGTATGTTTGGTTGGGGCCCCGAGGGGCTCGGAATTGATTTCAGATGGTTGGCGGAGTTTTGATCTTAGGAATTAGCAGCAAATGGTTGCTGGTGTAAGTTTCTGGTGTTGGCCGCACCTACGGATGGGTAGTCGCAGGTGCGACGCCGCAGATGCGAAAGTTCATGCGCAGGTGCGAAGGGATTCTAGGCAGGAGGAGTCCGCAGGTGCGAAGAGATGGCCGCACCTGTGAAGCCGCAAGTGCGGAGAAGAGATCGCAGGTGCGAGAATTGGTCCATTAATGGTATTTCGCAGGTGCGCACCTGGGACCGCAGGTGCAGATTTGCTGTGCAGAACAATATAAAAGAAGCCTCCGTGAAATTTTAGTCATTCTACCATTGTTGCATGCGGTTGGAGCTTAATTAAGGGCAATTTGAAGAGAGAATTCGTGGGTCTTCAAGGGAGGTAAGTTCCCGAATTATTGAAGTCGTTTCTATGCTATTTTGTTCGGATTAGGCTTGTAAATTGAAGGATTAAAGTAGAAAAAGTTTGGAAAAATGGGTGGAGGATTGGAAAATTATTTTGGTGATTTGGGTAGGCAATTATGGTCTGATTGTGGTGTTCTTGGTATGTGTAGAATCAAGGGAGGACGAGGGTTCTAGTGATGTAAATTTTATCAAATTTCGAGATGTGGGCCCGGGGCTCGGGTTTGGCCGAATTTCGAGATTTTTGTATAAACAATCCATACTAGTACTATAGTCCATTTTCAATTCCCATTACGAGGACTCACATAAATATTTTAGATGGTACTGTATTGGTCGAAATTTGGATCAGATTTCATAAGGCCAGCGGCCGAGGTCGAAGCGTAGCTCGACCAACAATTAGGGGCAGAAGTCCTAATTCAGACGAAGTCGAGCAGGAGTCTTTAGTGACGATAGCCCAGTTTTTAACTAGGGACGGGGAACAAAATATTCCCTCTCTTGTACTTTTTAAGGTTCCTTAAAGGATGTCTCATATATATAGAACACTGGGGGGGAGAAAAAAAGGGGGGGGGGTGAGAGAAAAAAGAACATTATGTATTGTTGACTATCGAAAGAATATACACTTCTTGTCTCATCTACTGATTCCGAAGTTAAGAAACACCTTTCTATATACAAGATCCAAGAACTCAGTATCACACTCACGTTGTCCATCATTTACTTTGCCGACGACATTACAGTTGATATTCACCACTCGGTATTCGGACGTGTAATCATTTGTTATTATAGTTATTGCCATTGCATGCATTCATTTCATATATTCCACTGTATATTCATTGTCAATCATTATAAGCATCCTGATTTAGCATTCAATATCACGGCGTCTCTACTCCGCTCATTAATCATTACTTCCGTATATCTAACGGTTATTAAGCTTAACTAGGATTAACCTGTCATCTTAGCTTAACAGACCTCACATAAGTGTATTATCGTATTTTTGGTAAAATAATTTGGCACCGTCTATGGGGATTTTCTAGTTAAAATATGTAGTTTATGTTAGATCTAGAAAGAAAAATAACAGTACATACACGCACACAACTATCTCTTTCCATCTGCACAAACTAACAATGGTAGGGAAGGGAGAAGAAAGGTTGAAAGCCATAGCAGACGTTACCGCTAACCTCGTGAATGCCATTGACGAGGATAGCAACAGAGGAGAGCTTAACGCCACACCCAGCGTCACGACAGGACAAGGCGGTTCACCCCTTCTCCATGAAAGTGTAACAGTCGTTCGACAAAGAGGCGCTTCCACGTCCACAGCTGAAGAAGCAGCATTGGCGGTGAAAAGGCTATTAGAAGTATGGTTGACAAGTACACTGAATGAGTTCCTCGACAAGCCCGCTCTAGGAATGGTTCAGAACGCCGCACCAGCAGAAACAACCACCAACGAACAACCAGCTCCCTGCCGAATAGGTAACACTACAGTCGATGAAGGTAACGACACACTCACATCTATGTTGAAGAAGATGGAGTAGATGGAAAATGAAAATAAGGCACTACGAGATCAGATGAAAGAGCACCAAGAGAGGGTCGACAAAATACCCGATGCCCCAAAACTCCTACCCAAACGGGACGTTGGTCGGTTCGTAGAGCAACCATACAGTGAAGAGGCAGCACCACACCCCATCCCTGAAACCTTTAAGATGCCGCCTTACTTGAAAATATATGACAGCACAACGGACCCTGAAGATCACATAGTCCACTACGTCACAACAATAAAAGGCAAAGACCTCTCAAAGGAGCAAGTATCGTCTGTGCTGCTTAAGAAGTTCGGCAAAACCCTAACTGGGGAGCCCTGAAATGGTACTCACATCTTCCAGGACGATCCATAAAGACGTTCGAAGAAATTGCCGATAAGTTCGTAACTGCCCACGCTGGAGCCAAGAAGGCCGAGGCCAGGGTGAGCGATATATTCGCCGTAAGGCAGTCGCCTGGCGAGGGACTCAGGGACTTCCTCGCCCGATTCAACAGAGTCAGGATGAGTTTACCAAATGTATCTGAGGGCATGGTCGTAGCAATCTTCCAAAACGGGTTGAACAGAACCAGATCAAGGGCAACCAGAAAGTTGTTGAGCAGGCTCATGAAATACTCTCCAACTACCTGGGAAGAAATCCACTACGCCTACTGTGCCGAGGCCCGAGTGGATGAGGACGACCTCAACGGCTAACGTTAGTCCATACAGAGTTTAGACGAGATCACCGCAATGATGCCCGAAGGGATCACCCAGGCCCACGTCCCAACCGCGACTGACACTAACCATATGTCAGAACAACAATTCCACCACCTCCTCGCCATATGGAAGGGCCGTCAAGGCCAAACATAGGGACTCTACAGAACGACAAAGGTATGCCCCCACATTTATCTACTCACAATTTTTGTTTTTCCCCTCAGAAATAGTACGCATTGGAAAAGCTTGGGCCAAAGGTAAAGTGGCCACAAAAGATGAAGTCCTACCCAAGCACAAGAAGGTCGAATGCCCTATGCGAGTTCCACCAGGAACGAGGCCACGAGATAGAGGAATGCATAGCCTTACGATAAGAGGTGCTGAACATGCTCAATCAGGGACACCTGAAAGAACTGATGAGCGACCGTGGTGCAAGAGCCAACTTCAGCAGAGAACGAGAACAACACCAAGGACATCCAAAACCACCCTCCCCCACCCGCACCATCAAAATGATCATCGACGGAGGCAACGAGGCCACAATTAATCATGTGAAATTCACCACCACGCACAAGCTAAAGCGGTCAATCACACATGAACGATATGACGACCTCGAAGACAGTATCATCTTCGATAAGTCAGATACCCACGGTTTGACCTTCCGTCACCTTGATACTCTTGTTATTACTTTACGAATCTTACATACCGACATAAGAATGGTAATGGTCGACGATGGAAGCGGCGCATGTATTATCCACTCCCGAATTCTCGCTCAAATGAGACTTGAGGATAAGATAATACCCTGCTGCATAACACTAACAGGGTTTAACAATGCAATTGAACGAACTTCAGGAGAAATAATGCTACCCGTAGTGGCTGGAGGCGTCACGTTGGAGACAACGTTCCACATCATGAACCAGGACACAACTTATAACGCCATCATAGGGCGACCCTAGATACATGGCATGAGGGCCATTCCATCCAGCCTTTATCAAGCAATAAAGTTCCCGACCCCTTGGAGAATATTTAGCATAAGAGGCGAACAATGCACATCACAAGAGTGCTACCGCATCGCCCAATATTGTACATACACCCAACAGTTGAAAGGAAAAACTCAGAAGCATAGCAATTACCAAAGTTGGGAGCAAAACCCGACGATCAGGACGACGTCATCAAAGACCCCGATGTCGTGGAGGCCACGGGATAAACAATAGAAAACCTCGACCCTGTCCACTTAGACAAAAATGACAACAACAAAGAGGCTTACATCGGTCACAAACTCTCCGAACCAGGTAAATTTCATGAATTTCTAACTAACAATGCAGATCTATTTGCTTTCTCCCATGCACACATGCCAGGTATCCCAAAAGACATCACCATACACAAATTAAACGTGGACCCGCTCTACCCGTCAGTACGTCAAATGAGAAGGAAATTCAACGTCGCAATTAATGATGCAGTCCGCGAAGAAGTAGAGAAACTACTAGCCAATGGCTCCATTAGAGAATCCAAGTACCACAGTGGGTCGCCAACGTGGTCATGGTGAAAAAGAAGAATGGGAAATGACGCATGTGCATCGACTTCACAGACCTGAACAAAGCATGCCCAAAGGACTCCTTCCACCGCCACACATCGACCAGCTCATCGATGCAACGACAGGACACGAGTTACTAAGCTTCTTAGACGCATACTCATGATATAATCAGATCCTCATGAAAGAGGAGGATCAAGAAAAAATGACTTTCATAACTCACCAAGGGACTTACTGTTATAGAGTCATGCCATTCGTACTGAAGAACGTAGGGGAGAATTACCAAAGGTTGGTCACCAAGATGTTCAAAGAACAACTCGGCAAAATGATGGAAGTATACATAGACAATATTCTAGTCAAATCCAAAAGGAAAGAAGATCATATCGACAATCTGAAAGAAGCCTTTGACATACTGCGACGATATGGCATGAATCTGAATCCCGAAAAATATGCCTTCGGCGTAACCTCAGGCAAGTTCCTCAGCTTCTTAGTATCACAAAGAGACATAGAAGTCAACCCCGACCATATCAAAGCTATCGAAGGGATACCTGAACTGTTGACCAGCAAAAAGCAGGTACAAAAGCTCACTGACCGCATAACTGCACTATCAAGGTTTATCTCACGATCTTCGGACATATGCCACAAATTCTTCAAAGTCCTCAAAAAAAGACAATGGACTCCAGTTGAACTCAGAATGTGTCGAAGCCTTGAGAGAATTGAAAGCGTATATGTCCTCGCCCCCATTGCTTGCCAAAATCGAAACCGGCGAATGCCTCCTAGTATACTTAGCGGTATCAGAAGTAGCGGTAAGTGCAATACTCGTCCGTGAAAACAAAGGTACACAATCACCAATCTATTATATTAGTAAGACTCTAGTCGACGCTGAAACGAGGTACTCGTACCTCGAGAAGCTGACCCTGGCACTGGTCACAACTTCACGGAAGCTCAGACCTTACTTTCAGTGCCACCCCATATCGGTCGTTACGACCTTTCCCTTTAGAAGTATCCTACATAAGCCCTAACTATCGGGAAGATTGGCCAAGTGGGCCATCGAACTAAGCGAACACGATATCACGTATCAGCCGCAAATAACGATAAAGTCTCAAGTGCTAGAAAACTTCATCATGGACTTCAGCGCCAAGATAATGCCTGAAGTCGAACGGGAAGCCTCTCGTAACGAGTCTCTTCAACCTGACCTAAGGGTCCTACACACCGACGACGCCTCTAATGCGTCAGGATCAGAACTAGGACTCGTACTCGAGGTCCCGACGGGCGAAGTAATCCGCCAATCTATATTATGCCCAGATATGACTAACAAACGAGGACGAGTACGAGGCCATTATTGCAGGACTCAAACTAGCCCTCAAATGGAGCCCGACGAGTCGTCCTCCAGTGCGATTCACAACTTGTGGTCAACCAAGTAACAGGGACTTATCAGATCAAGGAGCCAAGGCTGCAAAAATACCAAACAGAAATCCACAAACTACTGCCAGAGTTCGACGAATGCCAACTCGACCAAATACATCGAGCCCAAAGCACCGAAGCATATGGCCTCGCCAAGCTAACAACGACAACAAAAATCATAAATGGAAGGGACAACGTCGTCACATTACTCCACTCGTCATTAGACCAACTTGAGGTACTCTCAGTAAACTTAAACTGGGACTGGCGCAACCATATTATGACTTACTTGCAGGAGGGAACACTCCCGACAAACAAAAAAGAAGCAAGAAAGCTCCGAATGCAGGCAATCAGGTACCATATAAGTGTATTATCTTATTTTTGGTAAAACAGGTACCATTAATTCGTTCGACATAATAATGTGTTTAATTAATTTAATATGTTTGTGAGTAATATCAACTACAATAATACTCACAACTCTTAAATGTCTGGATTCGATTGCAAGAAATGATGTCTTCTATTAAACAATCCTTTACATAATTTTTTTTTGGATAAGTAAATCCATTATTTACCCTTGAGGATCTGACATTAATCTTCTGATACCTACTAGCTGATGTGTCTGAGATGTATTTCCTCTAACTCTCAACAAAGACGTTATATGACTTGAATTAAGAGAATTAGTCATCCTAAATGTATGATTTATTTACTGTCACAAATATTCCCTAATAGTACACCATATTTTATTGAATTAACGGTTTTTTGTTGATTTTGCTCCCTTATGTCCTACTATGTATTTAATTACTTGTTATTGATGATCCGATATAAGTTCGCCTATACTTACTAATTGATGTACGTAAGATGTAAGTTTGCCTATACTTACTATATATTTAGTTACTTGTTATTGATGATCCGATATAAGTTTGCCTATACTTACTAATTGATGTACGTAAGATGTAAGTCTGTTAGCTCCCGAAAAAGATATTATATGAATTGGATTAAGAGAATTAGTCATCCTAAAATTATGATTGATTTATGTCGCAATTATTCACTTGTATCATATTGTATGTTAATAGATTGATGTATTTTAGTTGATTTGTTTGTTTCTTTGCTCCCCTCAAGCTCACCCTACTATTTGATCATCTATGTCATCGAGGAACTATCACTAATTCCCTCGTAGCTATTAATTGATGAGATGCATTTCCTATAGCTTTCAAGAAATATATTATATGAATATGACAAGTACATATCACTAGAATTTATTTTTTGTCGCAAATATTCACTTGTAGCATATATTTTAATGAATTGACGTAATTTTAGTTGATTCGTTTGTTTCTTTGCTCCCCTCTTGCCCATTTGTTCTTGAGAATCTGACATTAATCCTCTCATACTTACTAACTGATGTACCCGAGATGCAATTCCTCTAGTTCTCAAGAAAGACTATATATGAATTGAATTGATAGGATCGATCATTCTAATATTAGTAGTTATATTTTGTCGCAAATATTCATTTGTATGCTATATTTTAATGGATTGACATAATTTTAGCTGATTTGTTTGTTTCTTTGCTCCCTCATGCCCACCATGTACTATTTGATCCGTTGCCTCATGTATACTAGTATTTTTTAAAAAGGAATCCTCAAAATGTTTGAAAAATCGTTTCTTTCCTTATTTTTATAATTAGCATATAAGACAAAATAGTCTAAGTGTATTAAATTATTTTATTTACGAATCACTAGCAACTATTTAATTTTCGCAGCCTAGTAGTATAAGTTTTGGTGTAATTTCACAAAAGGAAAAAAAATATTTTTTGATAAGTATAAGAATAAGTTCTACTTAAGCAAATTTGTTATTGTAATTAAAGTGTCAATTAAAGATCATAAATAATTACAATTATCATGTTGTTCCTCCTCTTGAAAAACAATGTACTAATAAAAAGGAAAAAAAAAAGAAAAGAAAAAAAAAGAAAAGAGAAAAGCAAACATGTGGTACCAAATATAATGTATTATCACATGCTCCAATCTCCAAGCAATAAAAATGTAATCTACACATATATAAATACAGTAGTAGCGTGGTCCATGCTGGTAAGGACTAAGGAGGGAAAATAAACGAGACCGAACAAATCCAGTGTGTGTGTGTGTGTTCGCTCGTACGCCGCAAGCGAATGAGAAAAAGAGAGAGAAGGCAGTGCGTGTTGTAACTGTTCACTGAACGAATAACACAACACCATCCTATTCTCCGCCATATATTTACAGCTCCCTAATATTTCCATTTTCTAATAAAATAATGCACATTAGGATATACATACTCCAATTAGATTGTACATAGGAGGAGTAAGCATTTTTATTTTTCTCGGAATTTTCTTTTCATGTTTTGCACAATCGCCCTTTACAACTTTCAAAATTAACATTTGCTACCACCTATATAATCAATATCAATAGGGATAGAGAGAGAAAGAGAGAGAGGGTACAGATAATACGCATTTGGATTTTTCGGGGGGTGTTCTTTGTGCTATTTTTGTTCATTGCATGCGTTGAATTGTTGAGATAATTACGGTTTGAATGGTATCCCCAATCAAAGGCAAAGGTGGATGCTTAATCTTAATCGATCGTCTCCTTGTCGGCGATGTCTAAACACAACAAGGAACGAACTCTCAATGACTTGTACAATGTGACTTTCACTCTCCCCCAACCTAAGGCACGTCATTTGCCCTTTTTTTAAAATTCATTCAATTAGGGTTTTCTTCCTCTGTTTTTTTACCTTATATCCTATCAATTCATCAGTAGATAATAGCTTCAATTGATGCCGCTATCTTTCAGTTTTAACTGCCTCGTAAATCGTTGCATCAATCAAAAGTTTCGATTTTTTTTTATCTCAATCGGAATCAGTATGGAACAGCATCGTTTGTGGATAAATTTCAATGTTGATTTGTTCCTGAAACTTGTTTGAAGAAGATTTTTCAGTTCTGTGAAGGTTAGGGTTTCCGATTAATCAAAAATATACTTTTTATTTATTTATTTATTATTTCCTTCCTATATGCATACCGGAGTTGTGCGATTTATTCAGTTCAGTTTATGTTATTGAAGTTGTTATGCTTTGGCATGTTACATGATCTGTTTGCTGCAGTACTGTTGTTTTTAGATTTTGTATGCTGCTATTTGGCTTTGGCTGATAGTGTATTTAATACGTTTTTAGATCACCCCTGTGTTGAGAGGAAGCTGTCGAATGCAAGGGCCGGTTGATGAACCTATCTGTAACTGCCAGACGCATACGGTGAGACTACAGGGTAATTTACGTGCTGTGTGCTCGTTCTTCTGACTCATTATTCTCTTCCATTACCACGATTTATATTCACTTCCTATTTGCTGTCGATTAGTTTGTTTGGAAAATGTATGTAAATTGCTGGTTTTAGTTCTTTTTTATCCTGGAGTTGCCTGGAGTTTGACACTCCCCTGAATTATGCTTCACAACATTGTTAAGATATTCTTTGTTGGCTTTTCGGAAATTTGGTTGTTTACTGTGGAGAGCATTGCCATTTCTTGGGCCATATTATGGCATCATTGATAATTACAAGCTGTTAGCAACTTAGCAGAAATGTGTAATGTGGTGCAAATAGAATGTGTCCGGTTGAATCTAACATTTTGCGTCATCTTTCTAATGGAAGGATGTGAGATAATCTTTTTCCTGTATTTGGTAACAGACCTTTAGAATAGGCAATATCTGAACAAAATGTTAATCATAGGGGTTAGTCTTTCTAATGAAGGAAAGTACTTTTGAAATGCGAAGGACTATTTTTTTTGCTATTCAGTTATAATTTCAGTAAGGAAGGGCTGATCCTTTTCTTTTAATATACTTAGACTCTGAGATCTTAGGATTTTGGTAACAGGTACTTTTGTTTTTGACTAATGTTAAGAGGAATCTTTTGAATGTGAAGGACTAGCCCGTTCTTATTTATTCTCCCTATTTGTTTTTAAGAAAAAGAAGGGTGCGGAGTGCTCCTGTTCAGTTAATACCATTTAAGATACCTGAGATGTTAAAAGTTTGTTAGTAGGCCTTTTCTAGTATGCGCCTTCGTGTAAGGATCTTTTCCTAGTATGCTTGACTCACCTTTTTGGCCTTAATTTCTTTTTGTTGAGCACGGTTTCCCTTTTGTTGATTCCTCCCAACCAAAACTCCTTTTCAAATGCTCTGTTATGTTCAGGTGTCAACTGAAGTCAGTAAGGAATCCATTCGGTGTCCTCTGAATCAGAGTGTTGGTGGAAGACTAGTCTCCGGGTCGTGTAACGTGTGTTCTACTCCTTGCTCATCTTGTTTTCCTACTAGTCAAAGTCTCATGGAGTCAACAGTTGATGAGTTTTCCGGGGAAACTGGTATGATAAATAGTTTAAGTTTCTCTGTCAATGATGTTCCATCTTCTAATAAGACGAGAAAATGTGAAATTAGACAGAGTAGTGAAATAAACAGTGCAATCCGCACAAGTTCGAGTAACTTATCTTTTTCTGCAAATGCTGAAATTAAAGCAAATGCAAGGACTTCTGATGTTTCATCCGCTACTTCAGATGGTGCAGTGTTTTCAAAGTTAAAGGATCCCAAATCTCTTGAAGGCCTTGATGACAATATATCATATGTCGTTAGAGCCGGCGAAGCTAATAAATTGTCCAGCTCCAGTAAGATGAGCGAAGACAGATCAAGTCTACAGTGTTCTTCTACTTCTAGTGGAAAAACAATAAATAATCAAACTTCTGCTGGATGTGTACATGTGAAAAATGAGGCAGATGATAGTCCAATTGACCATGGTGGGCGAAATGAAAGTAATGGTGAGGCGAATAATAAGGCACCTATGGGGGAAACATCTTCAAGAAATGCACATAATATAGGTGACTATTTGGAAAATAACCATTCATCAATAAAGAATGATGTGGCATCTGAAGCTTCTGGCGATCTACCTGCTGATACTTGTCCTGAGAAGGATGACCAAAAGAGTGTTGGATCACCCGTTTCTTCTGATACAAAGGATGCTCTACAATCACATCAAGTGGATGGTAGTGAGGATTCTGACATTGAGGAGCAAGATGTAAGTAAGAATGCTTTTTCTATTTTTTCTTGGAATACTCCTTTTCTTTTTGTTTGTTTTGTCCTCTAAACATGTAATTTGTCTCATCCCAATAGATCAACCCCAGGCAAGACCAACATGATTTGTAACTGATAGTCAGTTGTGATCGAATTTTGTTTAATGACCCTTTACTGTGTGCTGCACAACCTGACTTAAGAGACAGAAATCTTATGCTTTCATGTTTTTAGATACTGAAGAAGCTAACTAAATTTTTAGAAGATGTAATCGCATTTGCATATCTTCCATTTGCATATCTTCTTTCCTGTCAGCATTCACATGTAGAAATCACTTAAGCTCATAGATTATGTTTTATTTGGCGGGGCATATCTTGCCTGTCAAGGTGGATGACTATTGAATGACTAGAGCATGACTTATTGGGGGTATCATTCCTACTATGGGGTTAGACAGTTCTAACTTGCTTACAGAAAATAGTACTTTTATGCTGGTAGAGTGAAATGCCAATATCAAATTGTATGGTTCTTCGTTGAAGATGTTAGTACTTCACTCACTGTATATCAGACAGGGGTTATTAGATCAAACAGGAAACACTGCTACTTCAAAAAACAAAGGAAAAACTTTTGAGCAGAAAACTAATGAATAGTTGCACTTCAAATGGATGGTCAAATCGATTAACTTCTATATATGAACACTAAAAAAAGAAGCGGTTCCAGATCTGCTACAACTGCTTGGTTGGTTCTTTTGTTTGTTTAGATTAGTCGTCCAGATTCATTTTGGCCAAAAAAGGTTTAATAAATTAAGGTGTCATCTGAAATTCCTTTAGCAGGAAGATGTTTTCTCAATACTATTACTTATTACAATGCATGAATTAGTGCTATGCATGTGACTTTTGTTTCCATCTTTAATTGAGGCGCACATTTCTCTTTTCTTATGCACATAAGTGATGAATTTGGCATGTCTTGTCTTTCTAGTATGGGAAATCATGCTGCCTTATTGTGCGGATTTTGTAGTTGTTACTTCTTCCTAGTTCGTAAATTTGTATGGGAAGACCCTCCTTTTTCCTCTATGAGATTGTCGGTGTAATTTCGTCGCCAATTACAGGTGAAAGTTTGCGATATATGTGGAGATGCTGGTCGGGAGGATTTACTTGCCATATGTTGCAAGTGTACAGATGGTGCGGAACATACGTAAGCCTCTAATTCATTTTATCTCCGCGTGTTCATTTTTGTTCCTTGTGTTGTGGTTAATGAAAATATTGCTTTATCTAGGTATTGCATGCGGGAGATGTTACAAAAAGTTCCAGAGGGGGATTGGATGTGCGAGGAATGCAAATTTGACGAGGAAATGAAAAATCGGAAAGGGGATAAATCTGTGAAGTTTGATGGATACAGAAAAAGTTATCGTACTGGACAAACTGCTATTGACGATACAGGCGTCACAATAAAAATGGAAGCAAAACCTTCTGATGTTGATGGGGAAACAGCTTCTGATACTAAAATTTCTGGCAAGAGGCATATGGATGATAGTGAAGTTTCTTCCGTGGCAAAGAAGCAGGCCTTTGAGCCAGCTTCGGTATCACCAAAAACAGTAAGTCCCAACAGACTTGCTGCACTTTCCCGTGAAAGTTCATTTAAGAACTCAGATAAGGGGAAGTTGAAATCCATTAATCAGATCTCTTCTGGAGGTCTTTCTGTTCATGATACTCCAGCGTGGGGTTCACGACTACAAACTGCTAGAGGTAATTTTATCGAAATTGGCTTGGATCATACCTTCTCCACTTACTAAGAGATTCTTGAATTCTCTAAACTTTTAGCCACTTCGTACGGCTCATAGTATTGCGTTATTAATTAAGCTGGATTCTTTTTTCTACCTGCAGGTACCTTTTCAAAGTCTAATTCTTTCAGTTCCCTGTCTGCAAAACGAAAAGTGCAACTTGTAGATGAAGGTTTCCTGCCGAAGCAGAAATTGGTTAGGGAATCTGTTGGTCTTGATGCAAAAGAGAGTTCGATCCGATCAATGAGCAAATCTATGTCATTTAGATCCATAAGCACAAGCCGCAACAATGTCTCTGAAGCAAAGGTTAAGATGTTATCCCCTAAGCTTTCCCCTGCTCAGGACAAAGGACAAATGCAGACAAAAGAACGAAATCCATTTGAAAGGAAGAGTTCTTTTAGATCAGCATTTCGAGGTGACCCTTCTCCACTTTCTTCCTCAAGTAATAACCGTGATTCTAGACCAGGTCAGCTTGACAGCAAACCTGTGTCATTATTGAAATCATCTGGTGCTGTTGCTCGTAGGACTCCAGAAGTATCTGTTCATTCAGGTGTGGCTTTGCATTGATGTGCCTTCTGTATTTCAATCCTTTACTCATAATTTTCGGCGAGGGGGTGGGAGTTAAAGCCTTTTACTTTTAATAGTCATTTCATGATGTATCTTTTGGTCTACGTGAATCAGATGAAGCTAAGAAGCAGATATCACTCACATCCATCCCCACTGGAGTTTCCGCTGCCAATAAAATTAGTAGCTCTGATCAGAGGCCTAACCAGAGTAATGCAAGGGATGATCCTTCATCGAACTCTTATATTGCTGAGAAACCAACATCTAATGCTGGTGAAGGTCTGTTAGATGGGGTGTCCCAGCAAAGGGAAACAAAAAATGTTGGTGAGAGAATAAGGGAGAATTCTGGGAGACGCTTAAAACACAGTGGAACTGGTACGAAGTCACTTTTCTGCCCGAGGTGTAAAGGAAGCGGTCACTTGACAGAAAGTTGCACTGCCGACGGGCCTGATTTATCCACTTGTGATGTTTCTGCTGTAAAAAATTCTAGAGAGGCCCCAAATGGCACCAGCGATCTGAAAGCTGCAATTGAGGCTGCTATGCTAAGGAAGCCTGGAATTTGCCGTAAGAATAGGGTTTTTGATCAGTCTGATGATTTAGCTATGTCAAACACAAATTCTGAAACAGTGCCTCAAGATCTACTATCTGGTTCGAGTGGCAGAAGAATTTTACCTACTAATGAAGAAGGCTATGGGGTTTCATCGAACTCTTTGGCTGGCTCCTATAAACAGGAAATCAGCAGTATAAGGCAGCTGTCGGTGCTTCCTGCTGAAGCTCTTAGCAGAGCAGGGAATGCGGTCCCTATTCTTCCGTCTGACGAAAAGTCTTCACTTGTTGATTTAGATGGATATTCTCAAGCAGCAATGTCAATACTTTCGAGGACAGCAGTTCCAGAGCATGAATATATATGGCAGTACGATGTTCACCTTTTATCTTAATTTTTGTTGTAGTTCTTCCCTTTGGGTTTATGATTGGTTGTAGTTGTGAGATTTTGTTGCATTTCAGAAGCAGTTATTTATGCATACTTTTTGTTCAGGGGTGCTTTTGAGGTTCAGAAGAGCGGGAGAACTCTTGACTTATGTGATGGAATTCAGGCTCATTTATCAAGTTGTGCATCACCCAGAGTTCTTGACACAGTAAACAAATTTCCTCAAAAGGTCCTCTTTAATGAGGTTTCACGAGTGAGCACCTGGCCAATACAATTTCAGGAATATGGTGTTACAGAAGATAATATTGCACTGTTCTTTTTTGCTAAAGACATTGGGAGGTAAAATTTTGCTACTCCTCCTAAGCTTTCTTGCTTCCAATAAATCGGGTCTCTCACCAGCATTATCTAGGTTTTCGATCTGAAATTGATGGTATTGTAAAATGTCTCAGCTACGAGAGGTGCTATAAAATTTTGCTGGAGAATATGATTAGGAGTGACATGGCTCTCAAAGCGAATCTTGAAGGTGTTGAGCTGCTGATATTCCCATCTAACCGGCTTCCTGAAAAATCTCAACGTAAGGATGATTGCATTTTGTGAGATACTTCCTTGAACTTGATATATGCTGTGCTTTGACATTTTTAATGTTATTCATAGCTACTTTATATTTTTAAGCATTATCTCGTACTTATATGTCAAGCATGAGGCTCTATGGACTGTGACAGACTTGATCCACATTCTATTACCTTGCTTTGCTATACAAAGTTACTGGATATGGATGGATTAGGGTTTTGTAAAGTTTCTGATCCTGTACCCCGATGCCAAAAATAGAAGAACTCGTCTTCTGTAACTTCTTTTATCAGCATTTGCTGAATACTTCCCTTTCAATTATTGTTTAAGCAGATACTGCTTTTCTGCTTGCTACATTAGCTACTTCTTACTTGCTTCTATGCAATTGTGGGTATACTGGTCAATGCATTTCAGTTCATTCACATGTGGTGATGAATGATCTGTAGTTTGTTGAAATTGAACACATGCATTAATGCAAATGTATGCTCTGGAAGATACTTAATGCAAAATGAGATGGAGAAAATTGCTCTTTGTTTTTGCTTATTCTGACCGTCTTGTTTATGCAGGGTGGAATATGATGTTCTTCCTATGGGGTGTCTTTAGGGTAAAGAACCCAAGTTGTGTGCAACATATGCAGGCAACTGGAAAGCCATTTCCCGTACCCCAGGATATTCCAAAGTCAAGCATGCCTTTTCCAGAGAATGTACAGTGTCTCGGCCATGTCGACAATGCTACGAGTGATAATGTTTCCATGGATGGTGAGGTAATTGCTTCAAAGGAGTCTGGTTGTCCAATGGCCAATGGAAATGTTGATTCGAAAGCGTCCCAAGTGTGCAAATATGACTCTGTAGCCGTAAACGTGGAGCACCTGGAGCCTAGCTCCGTCACAATTGTACCAACTAGCCACTTGAATTCTTCCCCAGGGAGGAGACGATATGGCATTTTCCAGGTGCTGTTTTAACTTCATCATCTTTGCATAGAGGGGTTCGCCAACCGCTGTTCAATGGTTCAGTGTTGTAATAGTTTCATCTAGAACAAATTTGATTAGTTGTTTCCTGCTTATTGTCTTTTGAATGCAATATGGTTTCTTAGGTGGTGGGGTGTTTGTATTTACCCTCTATTTCTATCTGGGATGTGCTTTTTAGGTACATGTGAACAAGGAGGTTATGCTTCCATTTTTAGGAGAAAACTTGGAGAGGAGAAGTGAGAGCAAGGATTCCCAAGGCAATGAAGTAGAAAATTTCCTATTAAACAAGATTTGGAAAGAGTCTGTGTGAATTTGAAACCCATTTGCTTATACACATTTACACACGTTGCACTAGAGTGGCAGCCCCAACTCCTCCTCCCCCCCNCACTCACAGAGATAGTTCCAGTACAGTGCTGCTTTGAGTTCCTTTTGCGACTCTAGTATGTTTTCTGCTTGGTTGCTTCAGTGACTTGCTGTTCAGTACTTATTGTGCTTTTTAGTTCTTGCCTTTAAGAAAAAGTACTTATTCTGTGTTTCATTGTTAAGGTCTAGCAAATCTGGGTTTTTGCTGTTGAACTGGTGACCTTACAAACAAATCCTAGTCAGCATTGAGTTTTCTAGTTTGTAAATAACATGCCATATATTAATTTTTTTAATAAGGTAGGATAAAAAACATGTCATATATCAACTCAAAGTCCAAATGCAGCCGAATTCTGGCATTTCTTGCTTCAAGTGATGAATGGTGTCATTATGACCTGATTTTTCAGAGTTTATATCTTTTTCTTTTAGGTTTGCGCATTTCTTGCTAGTATCATTCCTCTCTTTTGGCTGGTGTAAGGGTCATTGAGAGCACTTGAGTCATTTGACTTGATATCTAGACTTGTTATACTGATTCTTAGATGGATCACAACATTTTCTTATGGATGCATTCTCATTATGTCCCAAAACACTGTAATTGGCTTGGGCTACCCACTGAGAGTCTCTACCTCAATCTTTTATTTGGTTCATCTATGACTTCATGGGGAGAAAATCTTGGACTTCTATTTGTTTACGCTTAGGATATAGTTGAATTTTGCCATGTGCTATTAAGTCCATATCATTCATTTGTTGCTCACATCTAATGCTCAAAGTTGGAATAGGTAATTGGCTATTATTTCAGGCTTTGCAACTGTCCCGATTCACTTAGATTTGGCATAGCTTATTTTGCTATAGCATGTTGTCTTCCTCATGTCAGTACATCTGATTTACTTCTCTTGTGTATACTGTTAACCTTAGTTTTTGTGTTTTGTTGTCACTGTTTTAATATGCTTCCCTGCTAGTTAGCTGTCACGGTTATACCAGAGGCCCACCATCCATCAATTTTTTGCTAGGATTGAAGTTAAGAAGAAGTTCTCAATAACAAATGAAACTAAAGAAGAAAAACTCTATGGTTGTTTATCTTGTCGCAAGCTAGCTGTCCCTTAATGGTCAACCTGCTGCTATGTAGTGGATATGGTAGTAGGTTTAACTTGTTGCTCACAAATGTTTCTTATGCTTCTTTTTTTCTTAGTAGTGAGTGTCAGCTCAAATTTCTTTTCATTCAAATCATGTCTAATATATCCTTCATGCTGCAGTTATATGGGTTTTATTTTTCTGGCTCAATACCTATTGGCAGCATAATTGGTCCAAAAGATTTGGCCTCTTTTAGGCCAATGGCCCTGGTCATCGTGTAGGGACCACAAGTGGACCATGTCCACAGTTTCGTATTGCTCACTTGCTTTTTAAAATTCTTCTAGTGGCTTGATTTATTGCCTTTACCTAGCGGGATCAACGTGTGCAAAAGTGTTCATCCTAAGCCTGCAACCAGTGGCTTGGGGGGGGGGGGGTTGAATCCCTGTTTTCATTCCTTGAATGTTTATTCAGAAGATTTTCCCTTACTCTGTTGCTTAAAAACTAGTTCATTTACGTTGCTACAGCTTGTTCCTAATGCACATCATTAACACTCTTTTAGGTTGGAGATGCTGGACAGGAATGCAAATCGGAATTGCAAAGTGGTTCTACTCCAGCTGCCAATACTTGGACAAATGTTAGTACAACTGAACCACTGCCAATGGAATGTGGTTCTTTAGTTGATAGACAAAAGCCATCCCACTCTGTTGATGAAGCTCCAGGCCATATGCAGGAGAAAGTTTGTATGGGCAGCACTGAGAAGGGCTTCTGTAGCACAAATGGTAGGAAATTTGAGATAAATCTGGAGGATGAGTATAAGGATGAAGAAGCATCTGAAACGAGTGGAAGTGCAACTACTGAACCAATACGGAAGGTGCTTAATAGTGATATGCTGAACCACCTGAAACGTCCACATTCTGTGGAGACAGTGATGCAATCTGTCCACTCTGGAGTTAATCTGGCAACCCGAAGTTTTAATGATAATGACATAGTAGTTGAAAAGGCACACTACGACAAAAAATTGAAGACTAGTATTGGTGGATCATATGGTAATAGCGAGCAAACTAGTTGTTCCAGTGATGATTTTTTGTCACGGATGCATGGTTCCTCTTATGGACCCTATCTTCCGGATACAGGGTGTGATGAAGCTCTGAGTAAAGCAGCTATCCCGGAGTGCTCAGGGAATGCTGCAAGATATTTCTTCCCTGTTGATCCACATCCTATTGAGGCTAGCTCAGCGCCTTGGCAAAGGCATCATTCAGATAATGATCGGCTTAGTGATAGAGTCCCTAATCTTGAGCTAGCGTTAGGTGGTGAGTCAAATTCACTGACACAGGGAATCCCACCCTTTTTAGTTGGGAAAGTAGACAAGAAAATCATTCAAGACAAAGGTGCTGAGACACATTTGCTGACTCAGGGAATCCCACCCTTTTTAGTTGGGAAAGTAGACAAGAGAATCATTCAGGACCCTTCTTCAGCTAAGGAAGCAATTAGAGTGGAGGAGGTGGAGGATGTCTCTGCTTCTCTCTCCCTTTCTCTTTCATTTCCCTTCCCAGAAAAGGAACAGCAAAAAGGTTCTGTTTCACAAAATGAGCAGGCAATGCCTGAAACCAGACGAGGTAATACACCTCTGCTTTTCTTTGGGGGGCTCGGCAACAAGTAGGTTGAGGTTATCAATAACGGTGTACATTATAGTTATTCACATGGATACGGTAGGTTTACAACATGTTCATAAGGATACAAGGTTTATAATTTTGTTAGGTGTTCTGATCTCAATTTTTATTTAGCTTGCAAGTGCAGAGTGACGGCCCTTTGTAAATATAAAGAAGATATTAGCCGTTATGGGCTCTGGTACCATAGAAGTTAACATTTCTGCACTGCTTCAGTGTTATTTCTTTTAATTATCATCTCGCAGTGACCTCCTTTTATGAATAAACGCAGTTTCTGGCTTTCTGATGAGGATTTTCACCTAATGAACTTCTGCAAGTGGGTTTAATTGCTTTAAGACATTCAACGAGTGTGCAAATTGTGATGATGGCCCAAATGTTTGTGGGGTTGGGTAATGATAGAGTTAATACTGCTTAATTGTTGATTATGATCGCACCTATTGATTCAGTATGGTTATTCTGTCGCATTACCGCAGGGTTGCACTAATGTATGTTAGTTTCATTTCCATATGCAGGTTTGGTTGTTTAATACATATCGATCATAACAGTGAAAATATAGATGGAGGATATGAAACTCCCTTACATCTATTTTTACCGTTAATTTCAATTACATGGCTCACTTTCATTTTACTACAAGAAAAAAAATTTATTCCTTATTGAGGCAATAACAAATGGTGTATACTAGTTTTGGGCTGGAGTAATCTCTGGATTATAGTTTCTAGCTCGCACAATGAAATTTGACATAACACCGTCTCAAAATCTTCGAAAATTGAAATGAAACTGAAAACAAAAAGAAGAGTGGAAATTTGATTTTCCCGTCATTTATTTTCTAAATAATTTAGACATAATTATTATAAAGTACAATTTCATTAATGTGAAAAGTTCTATAGCTCCCCGTGAATTAAGTGCAAAAAATATTGTAGGAATTAGTGTCAAACAAGTAGAGTGTTTGGCCAAAAAGTTTTAGTCCCTTTTTGTTAAACTAATTTAATAAGAAGATAATAGGTGGATCCTAGTTAAATATAATAAATCCTAGATCCGTAGTTTGATTATTTCGATAGTATGACACCGTGTCCACATTAGTGAGTACAAAGTTAATGCTCAATGATTGTCAATGAATATGAGATAAAAACATGCAATAAATGTGACAAATGACATTAAATGTAATAAGAAGGAATTTGTCACCCAAATATTGAATGAGTTAGATGATCCCTTCTTCTGACAATAGCGTGTGACGATATTCTATGAAGATGGACAAAGTATTCTTGGATCTTGTGAGTAAAAGAGGAATGTTGAACAATGGAATTAGACAGAGGAGACAAGACAAACTTTTTGTATATTCGTGACAGTCAACCCTTTACAAGATGTTCTTATCAGAAAATTGAAGATCCCCTTTATTCTTTATCTTTTCCTATTTATAAGGGATATTCCTAGGAAACCCTAAAAAAGTACGGTTGGAGGAATATTCAATGGAATATTTCTTTCCGTGATTCTAAGACTATTCTAACTGTTGCTGCCCATTGTTCTTTACTCGACCTCGGCATTGATCTCTCTCCTGGCAGTTCCTGCCACTGGACTGTGCTCGACCTCGACCACAACTCGTTTGTTTGCATTCGCTAAACATGGCCTAATTTTGACCCATACAGTTAGTCCCTCCGCTTATTGAGGTCGTCCTCTTTGATGTCCTCGATGAGCGGACTTTATCTATAGCCAGTCAAAATAAATTCCGACGTGGTGACTGAGCTGAATTGGTCGATGTCGAACTAGTGACATGTCGCCTCAAAGGTCATGGTTGGCGTGACTGACATATGATGATGTCATGGCCACATGCGTCATCATTATGCATCTTCCTGATGCACCAAATTATTTCCAGAGCCTCTGTTGCTTCGGTTTTAGTGCCACTGGCTGTTCCTTGCATCGATTTGGGCATCACAATAGCCTATATATAGAGGAAGGGGGAATCCTAAATGAAACTTTCGCACTTCATGCTTCATTTGCACCCTTCTTGTTCTTCCTCTTCTTCTTCAACCCTTGTTTCCGATTTCCTTTCGCTTCTTAGCTCTAGCTCCTGATTTCTTCTCTCGTCGAAAGTCTTTCTTTCCGACTCTACCATATACGCACTGCTGCAAAAATGACAAACCTGACCCATACTTCCGATATAGTCTCCGATGCCACCCCATTGTCGGTGGCCATGCCTTCCAGCGGCGGTGAACCCACGGTTGCGGAAGACAAAAGTTTTCCCACCGTGGAGGAGGTTGTTCCTCGAAATCCGTCGATCAGAATGATTTCTTGAAAGAGCCCACTCTTGCTCCTGAGCTGGTACTATCTGATATGGGGTCGAAGAAAATATCCGCTCTCCGATCTAAATTCTGTATCCCTCCCATATCGATATCGTTATGGCAGGGAACAATGCGATACAAGTCCACCGCCTCGGGTATTGTGCTTTCTGTGACTACCCGTTTTTGGTGGGTGACTCTCTTCCTCTTCCTCCATTAGCTGAGGAGTTCTGCCTCTTCTACGGCGTCTGCCCGAGCAACTTTCCCCTTATTTGTACAAATTTTTTCTGATGTTGGCGAAGTTCGCAGAGTTGGCTGGCTGTAAAGTCTCCATCCATTCATCTGTTGCACCTCTTCTCGCCTAGTTTTTACAGGGGCACGCTGATTCATCTCCGCCACCGCGGGATTAAAGGGTTGGCGGCGGGGATGGATGACAAAGCAAACCGTCGGTTCTGGTGCAACAATATCTTTTCCAGAACTGAGTGTCGCGCCCCCTCTTTCCTCGCGGAGATCGGGTTTATGACATTTGGTTGAGACAACTCTTTCCTTTTGGGAAAGAGGTTTGTATTTTTGAGAGTCGCCACCTAACTATTTTTAAAAGTGCGTTAGGACACCAAAGGGGTTCATTTACAACTACGTTGTTAACCAGAGATAGGGTAAGGGCTTGAAATATTTGAAAATAGTAAAAAAAGGTTAGATTTTGAAAGGATTACGATCTAAGCATATGAAGGGTATCTTAGGTTTATAATAATATGGATCACATCAATGCAATACCCGGTAATCACTCCTCGAAGAGGGGCTACACGTGGTATTAGCGCACCGGTCATCATATCCATATTCTACCCTTTCCCACCCCGTGAAAGTAACTAAATCGAGTGTTGGTCTCGACCTGTATTGCATGCTGTTACCCATCCCTCCCTATCAGTCCCGAAGGAAATTAGGACTCCTATCCTAAAGGGAAGTGCTAGGCAGACCCTCAGGTTTTAAAGGTAAAAATTCTAGGGCGACGGATAACAAAACAGGTAGGGCTGCACATAAGGGAAGAACATGGAAAGCAATTAAGGGGATCAAGTATACCTCCACACATAGTACACATAAACAGCATGACTCATACACAGTTAAGGTCCAGATTCAGGTTCAGATCCTAAGCATGGTATCTAAGTGATAACACAAAGAGGCAGATTTCCAATTTTAGCAATTTAATCACCTAAGGCTTGCCTAGGCGGGGGACAGTGTATACTAATTGTCTGGATTGTTAGAGGGACTGTTGCAAATTATTACTTACACATGCTGTTCTAGGTTGTTCAGAACACAGAATTGTTGCCAGTTGTTTTAGAGAAACTGAGTGAAGTGTTTTATACCTTTTACAGGCACCAATAGTTAGACTAGGTGTTGTTAAGAGAGTATGAATGAAATCCTAAAACATGGTATTTAATGCACAGGTAGGGATGCAGAATGATGCATATGCAAAATTCTAAGCAGGATTTCTAAATGCACAATAATTACAACATTAAACATGATTTTTAGAAAATGCAAGAGTGGCATTTTATTTTAGTGTTGTTTATCCTAAATAGGATCTCTAAGTGTACATGGAAGCGTAGAGCATGATTGTAAAGTACTGGTTATTAGCACATTTTAGCACAGGACTTTCGAAATGAGATGCCAATAGATGCTGAAAACAGTAAGCGTAAGACCTGGGGAACATGGTCTCTAATGCATGATCTTGCACATATGAGTCCTAAGCATGATTTCTATCGCGCAGATAGGGAATAAAACCTAATAACATGGCTTCTACCCTCTAATAGCTATATCATGCATATTTACCCCCCCCTTTTCACTATCCATCTCCAAAGAGTTATTTACAACAGTTATTACAGGCCATTTACATGAATTACATAACTGAATAATGAAAAGAAGAATTTATACTATAGGGAGCCTACTGACAGGCCCAGAATCTCCAGAATACCTCATTGCCATTCCATCACAACCTTTCACATGATCCAGGTGTGTCAGAGTTCCCTAAGGATCTCAAGGGATGCCAGGCAGTGCTCACACCCAAATTTCATAGCCAAGATAGAGTAAGTGCAGTGTGGAAAGGCCAGCTCTTGTGTGTCAAAGTTCAGAGGGAGCTCAAGGGTCCCAAGGCAATGCTCACACAAGAGGGGCAGACCTAATGTCTAAGAGTATAATGGAAGTGCTCATAGTGAGTAAGAACAGTTTTAAAACAGTTTTGAGAAAGAGAGAGGTTTAATGAAGATTAGATTGAAAAGGGTAAGGCAGTAGCACAACCAACATACTCAAACGTCACACACAGAACAATAAACAGGAATTAAGACAAGTTCAGCAACCACAAGCAGGGACTGAGGGGTAGGGGACAAGTATGAAGGATATAGGGAGAACATAAAATAAGCAGGGTCACATACAGGTTCAGAGAAAAGGTTCTGGTACAACATATGTTCAAGGTTACATAAAGACTAAGTAACATATAGTGCATATTGTGGTGTGCTAGGCATCAAAGAAGACATCAGGGAAGCAGAATCAAGTTGAAACATGCAAAGGGGGTAGTAAACATGCTGAGGCTAAAGAGGGAGGTATTAAGAACTAAAGCAGCAAAGTATACATACTAATTGCAAGTTGAGAAACAAAACCATAAGTAAAAGCATATCAGAAATAAGATGAATTGAAATACCAAAAGAAACGTAATTGTTTTGAAGCTTTAAAATAAATTGAGGACATACCAGTTAGGTGATGACAAACACAGAATAAACAATAGGCAAGTAGAATAATCAGTCTTGACTTGCAGCTGACTGATAATAGCAGGTAACCAGAAGGAGAACAGTAGAGAGTATTGATAACACTCAACTATGTCTACTAAAAGACTAACCGGGCGTTGCAAATATAATCCAGGTATTTTGCCCAAAGTCGAATCCCATAGGGAACCAACGTATCAACTGTTGTTGTTAGATTACCAAATTCTCAATAATTAACTTCCTCAAATGTTATTCCTATCACTTGGTGTTGTTTAAACTACTACAGCTGAATGAAAATATTAAAACTAAAGATTAACTAACAATAAGGTGTAAACAATTGTAATAAAGGTCTAAGGTTATGGTTTCCCCCGTTGGTGAAATTCCTTCTTGTGTATTTCCTATAGTTTTGAATTAGTTGTCTCTATCAATCATGAACACTCCATTTATCANCAATCAACTACAACGAGATCGTAGTTGAACAAATAGAGATTAACAACCAAGCAAAACTATATTAATATCACAATAAGTTCATCCCCAACGGGTTCCACCAAAACATTAGATTAAATAAATTAGATACTCATGATCATAGTAATCAAATCCAAAATAACTTGCATAATTAAATTACAGAGTAAGGAATAAAGGATGTAAAAATCAATGTTTTGATCTTCTGAATAGTGTTCCACAATCTCCTCTTGTATCCAATGGCAAAATTCCCTCAAAGTTGTGTTTTTGGGTCTATTTATATATTTTTGGACAAGCCCTAAACGTGTAGGATACTCCTAGTCAAACCGGGAAACACTTAAAGCCTTTAAAACTCGTACTAGGCCTGATCTTGAGCCGAGCGTTACAAGGAAAACGCCTACCAAATGCCAGGTTGCACCTGGCTTTATGTGTCTAATGCCTGAATAACGCTTGGTATGACCAGGATTTATGTGTCTAAAGCCTGGCTAAAGCCTGGTAGCACCTGGATTTACATGTCTAAAGCCTGGCTAAAGCGAGGGTCACTCCTTTTGATTCTTGAGCGCATTTTTGACGTTTATGCATCCATTTAGCTCGGCTTCCATCTCCAATTCATCTACACATGAAATAGACTCCATTATGCTCAAACGAGGTGTATTTTTACCATTAAAGCACATAAATGTAAGGCACATAATGTGTTAAACCATGAATTATATCCACACATCAACACCCCACACTTAAACATTTGCTCGTCCTCGAG
>ML309987.1:0-19832 GCA_005239505.1 Nicotiana paniculata
AGACAGGAAACAGTAATATAGGAATGAAAATGAGTGATTGCATGGAAGGAAAAATGGAATTTTTGAAACAATAACCCGTGTACGCACTCGTCATCTCACGTACATGGAGTCCACGTAACAAAATCAGTATAAAAATGCTTAAGGGGAAGTCCCCAACACAGAGTTAGGCAAGCCACTTACCTTGAATGCATTAATCAACTCAATACCACGCTCTTTCCACGAGTATCCAACTCCGGGTGGTCCAAATCTAGTCAATTCAATTGCATAGTGTAAATATCATTTCAAGGAAACACAATAGCTAATAAGTTCGAAGCTAATACGAAAAATTAGGAAATTCACCAAAAAAATCCCCCCGGACCCACGTCTCGGAATCGGGTGAAAATTATATTTTCCGGACACTCATTCACTCACGAGTCTAACCGTATAAGAATCTCTCAAACCGGAGGTCAAACACCCAATCAAAACTCAATAATTCGGTCTATGAAGTTCATCTAATTTTTTCTATTTTCGATCCAAAATGAAATTAAAGGTTGAATTTAAGATTGGAATCATGAAAATTTATCTATAATGGATAGAAATCACTTACCCAAGTTACCCAGGTGCAAAATCCTCCAAAAATCACCCCCTCCCCCCCCCCCCCCCNAATGGTGAAAATAACATAAACCCTCGGATTTGGGTCTTTAAAAGACTGCCTACGTATTTCTTCCGCGTACAACGAGTCGCGATCGCGGAGAGTATTCCACCACGCACCTAAAATCCCTTCATCGTGTTCGCAATTACAGGTCTGCGATCACGTAAGGGGTCACGTGACCACGTAGAACAAACATTGACCCTTCCTCAGACCTAGAAACTCTTACGCGATTGTGATCCGTGATGTGTGATTGCGATCCGTGATATGCGATCGCGAAGACCAAGGTTCCCTCACTCTGCGATCACGATTGGCCTTGTGCGATCGCGAAGAACAAATCGCAGACTTCCCATACTTACCTTATGTGATCGCGGATGTACTCCTGCGATCGCAGAGAACAAAGAGCTGCTGTAGAAAAACTAGAAAAATCTGCTAAGCCTATTAGGCCAAAAATGCTCGTTTGGGGACCCGAAACACACCTGAGGCCCCCGGGACCTCAACCAAAATTACCAACCAACCTTAATACCTCATTCAAACTTGGTCGAGCCTTAAAAACACATCTCACAACATCAAAATCATCAAATATGCATAGATTCAAGCCTAGAACTTATGATCTAGAATTCACATTCGATTCCGAAACACGTCTAAACTCATCTGAATGACCTCAAATTTTGCACACGGGTCATAAATGACATTACGGACCTGCTGTCGCTTTCAGAATTCCATTCCAAGTCCGATATCAAAATTTCACCTATCGACCGAAATCGCCGAAATTCTAACTTTTGCCAATTCAAGCCTAAATCTACAACCGACCTCGAAAACACATTCCGAACACGTTCCTAACCCTGGAATCACCCAATAGAGCTAACGGAATCGAAGGAATTCCATTCCGGATCCGTCTTCACATAGCTCTAGTTACGGCCTGATTTCAAAGGCTAAAATCCACATTTAAGGACTATGTGTCCAAAATCACTCCTGATTTTACCACTCAATACTCCGAAAAGTTTCAATAACATAAATAGACACGGGAGAAGCAGTTATTAGGGGATCGAGGCGCTAACTCTCAAAACGACTGACCGAGTCATTATAAATTAGATGTTCAAAAACATCAAAACCCACACGTCGGAATTGACGTTCCATTGCATTTAATTAGTGAGAGAACGTCAATAGGCAGAATAGGCTTTTATTGGGTGGGAGTGATGTTTGAACAGTGAATACTATAGTAAGAAGTCGCTAATATTTCAATATTGTAAGATAATGAAGGCAACATTAGTAGTACTTCTTCATAGTGGACACTGAGGAAATCATAGTTCGGTGTACACTCATGGGATAGTTTCGGTAACAGGATCCCTGAAGAGTTTAATATCAAACTAGATAGTTACGACAAAGCATTACTGGACAAAAATTGCATCAAAAAATAGCTTGGCAAGATTCTTTAACAAAACTTTATTTGGTAAAGACTTTTAATAGTCATGTAAAAAGAATGACTGAGAAATTAGTATATGCATGGTTATGAGTCTAAGAGAGAGATTGTTGGGGTATATACTATTAACCATGCATTTAGATATAGTATATTATAACAATTGTCATGGTTAAAAGTCTAAGTGGGAGATTGTTGGGATATATACTATTAACCATAAGTTTAGTTTAGATATAATATTTATTATGGAACAATTATTTATTCAATTTTAATAAAGTTTTAAATAAAACATATATTAATTTGTGTCATTTGCTTATATAGTAGATGATTTAGTGTATAGAATTTAGCTTATACACGGAAGATTAAATCATCGGTTCTTATAAGTATAAATTTGAGTTCACAATCTAATGATGGAATTGGACAAACCATCATGGATGATTGTAGCACAAAATTAAATAAAATTTATCTTAATTATGGGAATTGTTTAATTTCAACTTCTTGTGCTAGTACATTTTGTATATGTTGAACGAACCAAGTAGTATTTTATACTGACTTAATAAAATAAATTCTCTAGCCATTAAATGTATTTATACTCTTAATCTTGATATAATTATTATTAGTTGTATGTATTATTATTGTTTTGATTTATTAAAAGACGAGATTCTTTCGTGGGTCAATAGGCCTGGTAAAATAGATAATAACAATGTACATTGACGAAATAATAGTTAGTTGATAGAATCCATGTCTCGGTTTAGGGATTGATGATACACCTTTATGAAAGCTTATAAGTTTTCACGTGTCAACCCGGCCAGTGAATTTTGTATTCAACACATGAAATAAGTTAAGCAAAAGTCTAAAGGAAATAATCAATAAATTAAACCGTCATTATTTTAATTTAATTAATTAGTATCTGAATCTTAACATGAGAAGTTAGATAAGATTTAATGGATGAATTTCGAAATTGAATAAGGAGCGCAATTACGAATTTATAGTGGAATAATTCGTAATTATTTATGGTGGATATTAATTTCAAAAATTATAAATTAATTCCATAATTGAAAACCTTGTTAATTAAATTATGTGGTCCCTGTTGTGCCTAAATAATACTCTAGGAAATAAAGGAATCATTTTCCAGATGGAAAAGAAAACCCAACAGGTTTTGGACAAGAGTTTTAATCCTTAAAACATGTGCTATAAATACATAAGGTTTTCCACCTAGAGGAATTATACACGGCGGCCGAAATTTTAGCCATATTTTTCTAAAAATTTCGCCCACACGAAATTGCTATGTTCGGATATTATTTAGGTAACACAGTAGAAATCGTGTAACGTTCGAAGATCATAATTATATGGATAGTGAAGATTCCATTGAGAAGTTATAGAATTGAAGACTCACGTGATACTGAAATTGCTTCTGCAGGTGACAACGAAGCAAGACGAGTTGGAGCAGTCAAGGGCAAGTCAAAACTTATGTTTCTAAAACATTCCTCATCTACTATTCTTCCAACTTTTGTGTAGAAAAAAGAAAAAGGCAGAGACAATTACGTTCCATACATACTTACACATTTTAAGGTAAAAGAATTTTTTATGCAAGATGAACATGGTTCTAAAATATGGGTCAAGTTCAGCGGGTCAAACTATGGCATATTGTTTAGCCTATCTTGACCCAGCCCATCCTAGCCAAGTACACTTAAGGCTGGGTTGCGCAATAACATATTTATTGACGTAACCCATCTTGACCCACCCAAATTCAGTCCAAACCGCCCATTTGCCACCCGTACATATATCACTTTGCTTGAATTGGTTGATTGTTCAATATAAACGTTTTTCTTGGAGTCGAAGTAACCTAGACTTTTTAATTTGTTCGATATCAACTGTTTTATTATCTGATTAATTTAAATTCGCGTCGGATAACTAACGAATAAAACGCTTCATACCAAGAGGTTTTCATTCCTAATGATTGAATCAGAGAATGTCAACAATCCTACTACACCTCTTGTTGTTAAAATGGTAGGACTAGGAAACTTACGTATGAAAGCAATCCGCATTTTCACTTTTTTTTTTGGACTTGAAGCAACCCAGATCCTTTTTCTTTTTTCCTTGCATATAAAGGAGCTGCAAGCAATACGTTACTATATTGAACATTAGCACTAGAGTGCTAGAGAAAAGTTCATTGTTAATTCGTAGGGCATATAGTGGAGTTTTTGGATAAAATTATCCCTTATTTTTAGCCAAATTTATCCTCTAAATTTAACCATGAGCACTATATATAGTCCAAATAACAGCAAACTCCCTAAATCAATTTTATTCCTTTCTCCTTCGAGAACCCTTCTTCTCGAATTCATTTTTTTCATCTTTGTTCCAGTAGTAAGAAAAATCCTAAACTTCTTAATTTTATTTGCTCTTTTAATTAAGGATTGCATAGCCACAAAAAAGGCTTTTGCATCCGTATTCATTTTTTGTGCCACGTTTTAACTTATACCCGTTTTGTAAAAAAAAATTACATACAATACCGATTTTTGCGCATAACTTCAGCATGCGGGGCTGAAGTAGCAAAGACAATCACGCAAAACTTCAGCATTCTAGTAGACGGGCCTGAAGTAGCTTGCGAACTTCAGCTCTAGTAAATGGGGAACTTCAGCTCTAGAGCTGAAGTTTTTGTCTTTGTAAATAGGGAACTTCAGCATACGGGGCTGAAGTTCCCAGTTATAAAGACAAAAACTCCAGCATACGGGCTGAAGTTCCCCTAGTTACACTGGGGAAGTTTTGTCTTTTATAAATGGGGAACTTCAGCATACGGGCTGAAGTTCCCAAGTTATAATGACAACAACCAATTTCCAAAGACAAAACTTCAGTTCTAGAGTTGAAGTTCTCTACAGCTGAAGTTTTGTCTTTGTAACTGGGGAACTTCAGCCCCGTATGCTGAAGTTGTTGTTTTTATAACTTGGGAAGTTCTAGAAGTTTGTAACTGGGAAACTTCAGCTGAATTTTTGTCTTTGTAACTGGGGAACTTCAGCTTAACTGGTGAACTTCAGCTCAGTGAGGGAAAGGGGAGCTGAAGTTATTTAAAAGATGGGTACAAATTAAAAAAAATTTAAAAAATGAGTATAGATTAAATGAGGTCGACCAAATAGAATATCCCGCACAATTTTTATAAAAAAGCTAAAAAGAGAAAGTAGCTATCTAATGATTAGGAAGAAACACAAAAAGAGAATAGAGGGTCGCATGTCGCGTTCGTTTATTTCCGGTTAATAAATAATTCACGATTTCAATTAGAAGGCACAATTCAAGTATGTCGTGTGATACTTGTTTATTTCCCACTTTTTCTTCTTTTTGGGGAGTTAGGCCCGAGCCCGACTCCTTTCTTTTTTTTATCGCCTTTATAGGAATATCGTGGCACTCCTTTTTGAGGAGCAATCCCTTCACTCTCACCTTCTCCACGATTTGGTATTAACAATAAGTATGAATCGAAACCCACTTGCATTCTTTTTCGGTTGAGCCCAGCGTATTAGACTTACTTATAAATTCTCTAATTTGATTTGTGAGTTATTATACAGAAGTGTAGCGGCATTCGGCTTCCTTACTAGCAAAACAAATGTGATACAACCTAAGCTAGCGTTCGGCCATAAATTTTTAAATTTTTGGCTGAAGTTTGGCTTGAAGATGAAAATGTGTTTAGACATACGTTTTCAAAATATATTTTCCAAATTTATTTTAAAAAAACATGTGTATTATTAGGGATTTGGCCCAAGGTTTTGGGATTTGGTCAAAATATAGACAAAATTTATGGCCAAACAAGTGTTTGCAAATAAAATCCAAATTTATTTTGATAAAATTTATGGTCAAACGGGTCCTAAAACACTTGGGTGGAATAGTTCTAAAAGAAATGGAAATCTCTAAAAAAAAATAAAAAATCATACGATTTCATCTTTTTTGCCTTTTTCTTCAAAAGAAAGTTTATGATTCAATAGTATTGTTAACAATTGCTATCATCATTCAGCTTTTTCCTCTCTCCGTGCTATAAAGTATTAGAGTACGTGATTTGATCACCAAAAACCAGTTAATGGCCTAAAGTCAATACAAATCATATCATAAGTTTCGTGAAATCCGTGCCGTTAGTTTGCAAATTCAATTTTTCAGTTTCTTTTTTTTGCCAAAAAAAGAACTTTGAAGATTTTCAAATTTGTTATAAAATAATAAAAGAGAAAGAAGAGTATTACATAAAAAAGTAGAGAGGGAACTTTTATTGATTTGTGATGATTTACAATGGAATAGAATCTCTCTATTTATAGGGAAAGAGTGGCTTAGCCACCAAGTAACGAATCATAAACTCTCTCTAAAATATATATATTCACCTTAAATACAATTTTATTTATAACACTCCCCTTGAATGTCTATTCAACAGATAGTGTGTCTCGTTAAAACCTTAATTACAATAAAACTCAGTGGGAAAAAATGTTAATGAAGGAAAAAGAGTACACATGTTTAGAAATACGTCTTTTGGTTGCCTCCTTAAAAACCTTGCAAGGGAAATCCAGTGAGATAAAACCTAGTAAGGGAAAAAGAGTACAACATGTATTAACTCCTCAATGAGAGCATCAATTCACATCCTTGAGTCTTCACATAACTGTCTTGTGCACTAGCTTCTTGAAGATTGACGTCGGCAGAGATTTGGTGAATAAATCAACCATATTAACCCCAGTGAATATGTTGCACCTTGAAAATCCACGCTACCATATTATCATGCTTATAGTTATAGCAAGATACAAATGTGTACAAATTACACTCAGGATGTAGTATTTCATGACCAAGAATTCTATATGCTTTAAGCAATTTAAATCTTTCGTAGATTGTCATATAAATATAGTCAAATAAGCCATATAAATAGACTGTAGATTTATATCAAATATTCATGTCGTGCTAGACATGTAAGATAGGTAAAAGTGATTGCACTCGTCAGTGACTTTATACTTTCAAGTGTTTAAACTATATGTCCAAAACTCTATGTCCTTCATATGAAACCAATTCTACTTAAACTGTGTCTCTTCTATTTGGAAAATATTTTTGTGGCTATATTTTATTACACTAATATGATCAATTTAAAGATATGCATTTGTATCCTTTCTGTCCAAATCAGTAACTAAATTTTCTTTCCACATCACAAGGTTACTTTAATAAAGAATATATTAATCCTTGAATAAGCAAACAGAAACATTGTTTAAAACGAATACTAGAACTATATTTAATCAAAACGAACTAACACTAATTCATAAATCAATACTAATGACTACTACTCATGTAAAGAATTGTGATTATGTGATGTTTATTCACTAACTACTACGAATAGGCAAAAATAAAAAAAATCAAATTACTCAATCATCTTTAACCACAGATCCATCACCGATCAAGTGGTTTATTTTTCCATCAGGGTGCTCAAAAAAATCTGTCACATCAAAGTGGGTGATGTCAAATTCATTGTCATAGACAAAATTAGCTCCATGACCTTTATTCTTTAGAGATGCTTGATAAAGCTCAACCAACTATCTTGGTGTACGACAAATATTTGCCTAATACCCTTTTCCACCGCAACGATAACATTCAGTTTCTGAACCATTTGTCTTTGGCTTCTCATCTTTCCCTTTCCACTTTTGGTGGTTATTTTTCTTTGGGGGGTGATTAACACTAGAAAAATTTCTTCCTTGTCCACGACCACGACCATGATCACGAATAGGGCCATGACCTTTTCCACGCTTAGCATAATGGGAATTCACCTCATCCACTTCAGTCAATGGTGTAGACCCAATGGGTCGATTTTCGTAATTTCTCATGAACAAGTCATTGTTTCATTTAGCCACAAGGAGAAGAGAAATCAACTCATAATACTTCTTGAAACCTTTCTCTCGGTACTGCTGTTGCAAGACCATATTGGAGGCATGGAATGTTGTGAACGTTTTTTCAAGCATATCATAATAAGTGATCGTATTTCCACAGAGTTTCAATTTAGAAGTAATTCTGAACATCGCAAAATTATATTCAGAAACAGACTTAAAGTCTCGGAGCGTCAGATGAGCCCAATCATATCGTGCTTGTGGAAGAGTGACCAACTTTAAGTTGTCATATCTTTCCTTTAAGTCACTCCACAAAACAAGTGGATCTTTCACTGTGGGATGTTCTATTTTCGACCCTTTATCAAGGTGATGGGGCAAGAAAATCAAGGCCTTAGCACAATCTTGGGTAGATGCTTTATTTTTATCTTTAATGGCTCTCCAAGACCCATTGCATCTAAATGGAGCATCCAACGCCCATGTTATATAGTTCTTGCCCAAAATTTCAAGGGCAACGAACTTTCTTTTCATAATGTCAGTCATAATTAAAAGAGGAGAAAAGTTATACCTTAATCTTCTCAAAGAGCTTCTTGAGACGGTAGAGTCTCGTGCTGATAACGTGTTATAAAACAATAAAAGAAGAAGAAGAGTATTACAGAAAAAAGTAGAGAGAGAAATTTTATTGATTTGAGATGATTTACAATGGAATAGAACCCCTCTATTCATAGGGAAAGAGTGGCTTAGCCACCAATTAACGAATCCTAAAATCTCTCTGAAATATAGACATTCATCTTAAATCCAATTCTATTTATAACAAAAGTCACATTTTCATATCTTCTGAGGAGTTTTCTCTGAGTTTGGAGGGGAAAAAAGGTAAATTATCTTTGCAAAGCATGCCACACAAATGCTGTTTTCAAAGAAAATTATCCCTCTGTAGCCCCTCAAAATTTTAATAATCCATTTTTTTTACTTACACGAAATAACCCTTCGGCCCAAACATATTGCATCTAATAGCCCGAAATATCTATTTTGTATAATTTTTGTATAGTGACAGTTTATTTTGTATATATTTTGTAAAATGACAGTTTAGTGTATATAGATTGTATTGTGACAATCTATTTAGTATATTTTTGTATAGTGAGTCTATTTTGTATAGTGATGGTCTATTGTATATAAATTGTATGGTGATAGTTTATTTTGTATATTTTTTGTATAGTGACAATTTATTTTGTATAATGACAATCTATTTAGTATATTTTTTGTATAGTGACAGTCTACTTTGTATATTTTTTGTACAGTGACAGTCTATTTAATATATATATAACGATTTAATTAACAAATGAATCTAAAATGAATTGACACCCCGCTTAATACTTGCAACATTATTTCCGGCATAGTTACAGATTTTTCACACGTGTTGTAAACATATGGCTAGTTCAAGCTTCCTTTCTTCCTGGTCTTCTTTCCCATTTGGTAGCAACGCTTTTTGACCGATTTCAACAATTTACAACAAACACCACATTTCTCTTCACAAACTTACGCATTTTCACTTCTCTACTCCGCATCCATTGAAAACAGTAACACTGACTCAATAAGGCCAAGAATTAACACCAGAGCAAAGAAAAAAATTGAAGAAGCTAAAATCAGAGATGAAAAAAGGTGGATTGCTTGTTGATGGGGAAGCTTGGAAACAATAATTGATGGGTTGAAACAGTCGATGATGGCGGTATTTGAAGCGGCGGAGCATCTACGACGATCGGCCGTGAGGTCTGTCTTTATAGCCATGGCGTAGTGGCCTCTCTTTCCGCATGTGTCTTTGCAGATATGAGCCTCTTAGTTAAGTACTTTTGGGCTAGCCGCTATAATTGTTTTTGGACCATAAAACACATATTGTAATTTTTGGACTAGCGGATGATATATGTTTAACAAACTTTTGAAAAGAAAAAAGTTTAAACAAACGCTCTCCATGATCAACTTTCTTTACTTGCCTAGTAATTATGTGAACCAACCAAATGTGTTAAAATTGTATTCCATGAGTCTAGACTTTTAATATCAGGCCCTGAAATTAGAGTATGCGGGCTTGGGCTAGAAGGTTTGGGTTGGGCCATTAATATTCCACCGAGAGATGGGTAAAAGAGGAGGGTAAGTATTTAGTAGAGCAACGAAAATTTGAAACCTTAAATAGAGTCCAATATTGTATTTTCAGAATTCCCACCCAAAAGGAAAACGTAGGCGGCAACCCAATAAATTTGTTGCAGTAAAAGGAAATATTACAGATCTGACTAGTCCCTTTATCTTCTTCTCAAATATCTCTTCCTCTCTCTTTCTGCTTACACCAAAAGTTCCAAGGTACGCTCGTTTTCTTCTGTAAATAGATTTGGGTTGAAAACCCTAATTTTTTGTCTTTGTCTTTCTTCTCTTTTATCTTTCATCTTCGGTAAATCTTTGTTTGTTGTTGCTGCTCAGCAAAATTGCCCTTTTCTCTTAGCTAACTCGGAGTAAAGATCTTTTTTCAATTGTTTCATTCCTGGGTAATAAAAGATTTTACTTCATCTTATGGATTTATCGTTGACACGATTTTTGAGAAGCTTTTTTTTATCTCTTTTAATTTTATCTTCTTCTGTGCCCCCCTTTTAAGATTTGAAAAACAAAAAACAAAATACTGACCTTTTCCTTTCTTGCCTTCTAAAATTTAATTTAGATTGGAAGATGGCGGGGAAAGGAGGCAAAGGACTGCTAGCAGGAAAGACAACAGCGGCGGCAGCTGCAGCTGCAGCCAACAAAGAGAAAGACAAGAAAAGGCCTGTTTCTCGTTCATCACGTGCTGGTCTCCAGGTAATACTTTTTCCACCATCTTACATTAAAAGATTTGTTCATTAGAGCTTTTCTGTTGAAGGATTTAAAAATACTTGCTAAAAGAGTTGGGTTTTACAGTAGGGTTTCATAGAAGGTGCCAACTTAAGTTAAAACTGGTTGAAATTTTGTATTCCTTTTCACACTCTGGTTGCTTGTTCTGTTGAATTTTGTCTTAAACATACTACTGCTTCATATATTCTCCATGAACAATAGGAAAATTAGTGCTAGTAGTGTTTGTCAGCATGGTATTAGTACAAAAACTGTCCATTCATGTATATAGATATGTGTGGAGGTAGACAAGTAGTTCCTCAAATGGTCATTCAACTTGGTGAAATTACCCAGTGAAGTCATTTATCTGTTTTTTTCCCAACAATGTCACTTAAGTTCATACACTTATCTTACAAAGTAATAATGGCTAGCAAACCACTTTAAAAGATGCTTAAAATGTAAAATCACTTACCATCTATACCATATATAATAAAGTATTAAATAACAGAGCAACTTAGAACCGTTGCGATTTCAGCCAGTAGAGTACCATACCATAAATAGCAATAGATCAATAAACTATTTTCAAGTTAATATAGTTTAAAGCATACTGGTAATATTAATAATAAGGGTAAAAACATAGAACTGAATGAGTTGTAGGTGTGGAGTTCCCTTTCTTTTTGGGAGGTATGTTTTCTGATTATTGATATCTAGTTCTGATCATCAAGAAATAACAATTAGGATCATCTTTTTCTTTGAAGATTTATAGAAATTGAAAATTATCTCTGATTTGGGGAAAATGTAGACCTTTTTTTCCTTACAGATTCTATATCTCCCATATGTGCTCCTTGATATTCTTATTCTAAATATAGAAGGGCAGATTTTCCCCTCTTGAATGGAAAAAAAAAAACTTGAATTAGCGTTTACACAAGATTTACATGAAAAGTTAATCTTTCTAATATTAGATGGGTTAGGGATTGCTAGTCCTTCAGGATTGCCTATTTTATTCCTTTCCCCCCCTGTTTCTATTTCTTCCCACTTATTATTACACTTCCTCTTTTTTAGTCTTTTACTTCAACAAAAGTTAATCTAAGTGACAATTAAAGATAGTCAAAATCAGAGTTTTATATATACATATATTTTGGAACTCATGACACTTTCTTTTTGTTTCTTATTAAGTTAATAGAATGAATAAAAAACAAATCAAATAAACAATGTTAATAAAATTAGTAACCGACAGATAGTCAAATTATAATTATTTTTCATTAATGATAATGTATAGTTTGTGGTTTTATATTCACAATCATTTCAAGTAATTTTTCAAGTAGATTTCTAGCTATTGTTGCTTTGTAAGACAAATATATGAAGTACAGTGACTTTATTGGAACAAAAAAATGACTTCACTAGATATTTTCGTTAAGTTGAATAACCATTTGAGGAATTAACTCAATATGTATGTGTTACACAAACTGTATAGCCAAGAGTACAAGGACAAGTATGATAAAGAAAATACAGTAGACGTTATCTGTAAAATCCAGCCTGCTTACTTGTCCTTTGCAACGCAAGGCTAAATAACACGTCGAAAAGTGTGAATTACATTGTTGATATATGTCCAAAATATCTTTTGCTTTTGGCATGAACATCATCTTTGAACTCATATGCTGTATAATTAACACTCTGACAATAGCATTAAGATATCTATCTTATCAAGGCTGCATCATAGAAGACAAAATGTGATGCTCTCTTGCTTTACTGAAATCTTGTAGATAAAGGTTATTTGGCTTTGTGAAATCAGTTTCTATGTAGGATATTTTCATCTTCAGTGCATCTAGCACAATGAACAGAAGCATAATTTATCCCAAGCATTGTACAATGCTTGATATGATTTTTTTGATATGGTTGGGGGATTATAGTTTCCAGTTGGTAGAATTCACCGTCAACTCAAGTCAAGAACCTCAGCCCATGGAAGGGTAGGAGCGACAGCAGCTGTTTACTCTGCTGCAATTCTGGAATACTTGACAGCAGAGGTTCTTGAATTGGCTGGTAATGCTAGCAAAGATCTGAAAGTGAAGAGGATCACACCCAGGCACTTGCAGCTTGCCATTCGTGGAGACGAGGAACTGGACACCCTTATTAAAGGGACCATTGCTGGTGGTGGTGTCATCCCTCACATTCACAAATCACTCATAAACAAAACCACCAAGGAGTGAAATATTCCTGCTTATAACTTTGTTGTCTCTTGACTTAATGACAGTTTGTGTAAGTGTCTTTTGTTCTGTTCTCTGGTTTGATATCAGTAGGCTTGTGTATTTTAATTTAGGAACATTTTCAGCTTCTCAGTCATGTTTGATCAAGTAAACTTGTAGGATGTAGTGGACACTGGAAATTTTAATTCGACATTTATATTGTCTTGTTGGTTGTTGATCAGTTGCTGTATATATGTCATTGGACCTGCGTTGTAGATGCTTATCGTATTTTAGCAGTCTGTTTGGAAGATCTACAACCTTCTGACAGACCTAAACAAAGGCGTGTAGTTCGAATCACAGGATGAACACTTATGATTTTGTGTCGGCTGTTGAACTCACAGAGCCTATGTTTGGGCAAGAATGGATTTTGAAAGCACTGTATTCTATTGTACATTGCTTTTATCTGAGTTTGACACACTTTATTATATTAAGCTTAGGAGTGCGTGTACAATACATTATTGCGAGGATTTTCAGTGTGAGGAAAAAATTTTTAGGTCAAGGCAATAGCACGGGATCGAGAGCACACTCAAACGCCAAACTTAGATTACACTGATTTGGAAGTATCAACTCTACAAAAATGGAAATAAAATGAAATGGAGTTTAGGTGACACTAGAAATATTGAAATAGTATTGCATAACAGAGCAAATTTAGCATAAAATTAAAGAAAGTAATATGATAATCTATAGATATTTGTGTGTGATAAATAATACATTAGTAAGAGTAACATGCAAAGTTAAAAATTTTATTTTTCGAACAAACAAAGAATAAGGTGTCTAGGTAAATTGATGTAGAAATTACTATAAAGAATGGTGTTTCAGGTGAGGCCGAAATTGAGCCATGTTATCTTTATTAGAGAGGTGGATTCTATTTGATGATGTCTTCCACTGAAGAAATAAAGAGAAGAGAGAAGAAGAAAAAAGATGAATAGAAGAAGGGAGTGCTCTCTCGAAGGTAAGGCTGATCTTCTTGCCCACTTTTCTTATAACTCCTTTTTTCAAGGAAAAAGTAAATGTGTTTAAGAGTTTACCTTTTATGCACTTAAACTTAATTTTTTATGATAAATATAACAATTACTAATTTGACGAAATGGTAACTAGCTTAATATCACATACTTATTAAAGTACACTATCCCTATTGATAACCTGAAAAAGGAAAAAAAAGCTTATTCAATTAAGAGCCCGTTTGGACATTAGAATTTTTTTTTGAAAACAGTGTTTGGTTATCAAAATTTAACAATCTTTCCAATCTCACTTAAAATGTATTTTCAAATTTAAAACACCGGTAAGAATCAATTTTTCAATTGAAAATAGAAAGGTTAGCTCGTTTTTAGTTGCAAAATATGTTGAAAATATTATAACCAAACACAAACTTCATCTTCCATTCAAATTTTAGTTAAATTCCAAATATAAAAAAAAATTCATGTCCAAACGCCTAATAAGTTTTGTTTTGGTAGGGAGAGGTGTGGAATCTTTGCATGATGTAAGCAACTTAATACCGGAATTGGCAATTGACTTGAGGTATCAAGATTTAGAGGCTGTCCTAATATACTCTTACATTCTCTTTTGTTTGTTTGTATGTACTTCTAATCGCCCATGATTATAATACTTACTATAAAAGTGTCATTTTCTCCCACAATTTTGTATCATTTATTCTTCTACTAATCCAAATTAAAGTTGCTATTCATTTCTTGCTCTCTCTTTCTAATGGAAGCAAATCTTGTTCTACCCTACCGTAGCTTTTCAACAGTATCCATGAGAAACAGAAACAAGATCAATACTTGCAAGTACAAAAAAAATTCCATATTATGTGTGTTAAAGAAGTCACCTGCAGAAAATGAAAACCATAATGCAGAAACAAGTTCAAATAGTGTTTACAAAGATAACTGGTTCGATTGTCTCGCCATTAATCATCTCTCTCGAAGTATACAAGCTACCACAGGTAAGATACTAGCTACTCTCTCTCGATACTTCAATTTATGTTTTATTTAGTTTTTTTAATGATAAAATTATAGGATTAAGAAACAATAAGAGTGGATATGAAGGCTTGGCGGAGGCTGCAAAGATGGTGTATATCAACTTTAATTCAAGGCGTCAAGTAAATGTTGTTGTTGAAGCTCTTCAAATGGCATTCCCTAAGCCTATTCTTTCCCTGGCAAGTTCATGTTTCCTTAATTATCTCATGTATTAAATAATGATCTTCCTATTCAAGCTCTTCATCTTTCAACACAACTCCTCCTTTACAATTACATTACAGTGTTTACTTCTTCCTCTTTTTAACGTGTTTGTATAGTCATCATTTCTTACTGTAATTTTCGGGTAAATTTCATCAAGTGTACATTAGATTTAATTTCACTTTATTGCACTAAAATCAGTACACTAATATGTTTTTGTAACGAAAATAAATTTATTCAACTTTATTAAAGTATTAAAAAGTTACTTAACTATTTTTTATAACAAAGTATTACAAAACTTCCTAATTTAATGACCTTTTAATAAGTATTATAAAAGGTCATTAGGAAGAAATAAAAGCGACATTTAATATGATACATAGATAAAGTTAATTGAAATTTTTGTTACAAAAAATTTATTTAGTGACTTTCTGTACTATTTAAGCATATTTCAGTGAATTCTTTGTTATCAGAAATATTTTAGTGACTTTATGTAATACTCAGGTAAAGTCGAGTGATTCTTTTGTTCAAGTAATCCGATAAATGTTTTTGGTGCAATAAAATAAAAATTGAGTAAACATCTATGAAATTATCCCTCTAATTTCTTGCACGTTAATATTTAGGCAGAAGGACAAAAGTTAGATGATTCCAAAGTAGAGCTTCACTTTGGTTTTATCATAGATCGTTTCTTGTTATTAACTTCTATCACCCAATTACACTTCCAACTGGAAGACCCTTTTTTAAAGCTACTATTTATTCGTAAGAGTATTATTTAAAGGCAAACACTGCTCGATGGCCCGTCACTATTTTTCTTAAATAAAACAGAAATTATTAGGTAATGGGACAAATACAGAAAGAGCTAGCTAGCACATAAAACAAGTTGCTTAAAATATTTTTTCTATCCAACAAATCGGTAATTATTATGCCTTTACACAATGTTGGTAGTGATGACTGGGGATGACATATTGGTGATGTTTTAAAAATATCGACAAGTAAAACGTGAAACGGAAAATTGTTATAGCTTGTGATCACTTGAATATATAATACTACTTCATTAATACAAACTGTTATTTTGTATTTACCGACGTTATAAATAAATTTTTACATTATTATTGTAATTATTTAAACATGTAGCCAATAATTTATTATTATTTCTCACATATTAAAACGTATATAAAGTTTAGATGAAGATGGTACTACCACAATCTAAGTGGGCAAGAGAGTATTGCGCTGTATTCACCAAAGTCTTCTTCGCTTGGCTAGTGGGACCCTGTGAGGTACGCTCTCAAATATTCATAATTATTTGTGTAAATAAAACATTGTATCATGTCACAACACGTTTTTATTTTTATGGAATAACAATTAAACTAGTGATAACATAATTGGCAATAACAACGAACAAAAATGAAACAACCATAGGATCTTAAAAGCTCACACTAACACGTGCACATATGTTTGCCACAATGCTGTGCAATGCATGACGCAGTAACTAAAATGAGCTAGTAATGAATTCATTAGCAAATTCAAAATTCACAAACTTCAGATATTTCTTAATCATTCTCTTACGCTTCAAGGTGAAAGAGTCAGAGTTTAACGGGAGAAAGGAAAACAATGTGGTACTCATAAGAAAATGCAGGTATTTATCTGTTTCTCGGTCCAGTCTTGACTCTTGAGTATGGTGATGGTATATGAATTCACTATATGTTTCAACAAACCTAAGTATTTTATAGTCGTAATTCCCAAACCTTTTAATTCCATTCTTTGTAGGTTTCTGGAGGAAACCAATTGCGTGGGAATGTGCACTAACCTCTGCAAGATGCCTTCTCAATTGTTCATCAAGGATACATTAGGAATGCCAGTGAACATGGTACCAAGTAAGTATACCAAATGCTAATACGTACTTTTACTTTCTTAAAGAAACAACAACAAATATTTCAAAGAGTAATTTGTAGTTTTATGTCAACAAGAATAAGCTTAAATATTGAAAGAGTAATAGTACCTGCACTATATCACTTCAATGGGAGGCCCCACCTTGATGCCACTGAAGGTGCAATTCTGAAAAAGTATCATCATATTGCTGTTGAAAATTATAGCAAATAGCAGACAATATTTTGTATTTTTATGTCAACAAGAATCCAATCGTGTATTAGTATCGTGAGAGTTGACTAGTTCTACGCTAACTGTATGATTCTTCTCGGCCCTCTTATATTCGGGCTTGGGAATGGCAATGCGTTCAAACTCAAGGACTTAAATGGATTGACATGGACGGTGGGAATTCAATAATCGATTCCAACATGCTTAGAATTTAAGGGTTAGTTGTTGTAGTTTATGCCAACAAGAATCCAACCAAGGCAAAAGGAGGGAGGGGGAAAAACAGAAATGAATTGGACTGTCTCACAATGCTAAGTGATTGCTTTTTTCAAATGTAGAAAAGTAGTAATAGTTAACGCACTTCCCATCCCCACATCCAATCATTTTTCCATGACCTACACTAATCATATGGTAAGAACAAGAGCCAAATTCTACAATATAACAGAATTAATTTGCAGATTTTGATGATATGAGCTGTGAGATGATATTTGGACAGGATCCTCCCCCACCAGATACAGATCCAGCATTTGTGCAGCCATGCTACAAATTATGTAACTTCCTCAACTACTGTAGTTGCAAAACCAAATATGTTACTATTATGGATATTGAGTGTGCCACAATATGTTACTCATGTGTTTTTCTACAAAATTCCCGCAGGCAAACTTGGCAAGAAACACCAACGGGATTGCAACAGTCAAGTCAAATGAAGAAGAAAGATGTGGAGATTTCATAACGCCGTTCATATATCCTTTCAGTTTATTTTCATATAAAAACATCGGTAACTGGAAGAGGTGTCAACGTACAGGAACCAATTAGCATAAACATACGTGTATTACCACATAAATTTCTGAATATTGTTTGAAATTATTCGATTGCAGGTATAAAACATGGTATGAATTTATTTATCTTCAGAAAGTAGACCAAAATTTAAAGAAATATGAAAACTGCAGCTATATCTCCTAAGATGTTTCAACTTCTGGTCAAGTGAAAACAGAGTACTTCCCGAGCCATAAGGGGAAACCATAAGATATGTATAAGCTCAGAATATTAGATACAGAGTCGGATATAGGATTTCGTGAATATTGGTGCATCACTAAAAAAAAAGTGAAAAGGAAAAGTATTAAGCGAGAATTGATTCGTGTTTCTCTAGGTGAATAACCTAATATTCAAACATGTACATCATTCGGTCTTTTTGGAGCATGGCCATGGGTACACATAGACAAATTCTAGAAAAAATATATATATAATATATAGTTTGATGGAATGTTCATGGGTTCACGTGCCCCGTGATTTAGGCTATACATCCGCCCCTGATTAGATATCCAGCAAACCGTGTTGATTACTGCTCCACAAAACCTAGATGGTTATATGAACCCAAACAAACGTCATAAGGGCTAACTCCATTGTCAGAAAATTATTTCGAGCTAATCATTTCTTAGTATGAGTATGACAATCAGAAACGAACAGATATAGTAATGAAGAACCAAGAGAATGCTTCAACATATTGAAGTAGTACAAGTGTGATTGCAGCAATTTCCCCTAACAGTTAGATGTGGTTAGTCCGATAAGTAATTTTTCTCCACATCTTATCCAGCTTGAGGTTACAATCTGAAGTGTAACTTCACAATCTTGGATGATCACCAACAAATATATTATAAAGCAGATGATAATTTGTGTATAATCTGCCAACAGAAGCCAATTAGTAATGAAATGGCAATAGACTAGAAGGATCCAGAACGCGAGTAAGATTGGATATTTGATGTCATATCTTCTTCTGCTCGCATATAAAGATGGATTCATGAATACTTTGATGAACTTTAGACAGGTATTGCCAGAGGCGTATCTAGGTTAAGGGGTATAGGTTCACGTGTACCCATACTTTTCTCTCTAGGGTTCACGTGAACCCATACTTCTCTCCCTAAACCATGTATAATAATATCATATTTCTTCAAAATTATTTAAATATATGTGTGTGCACCCATGCGCAAAGACTTCTATGATGCAATTATTATTTGGTGCACCTTTACAAGTGACGTTGGCAGTTCAAATCCCACTCTAAACGGTCTTGTTTTCGGTACGGAGTATAGATATATATGTGAAACTTACTAAAATTTTAATAAAAATATAATTTTGAACCAATTATTTTAAAAGTGTAGTGGGAGTAAGAGACTAAAGTTAAACCCGTCAAGTATAAATTCTATATCCACCTATTCACAACATTGCATCCATCATCTTGAAATCCTGGATCTGTCTCTGTGTATTGCATATTCTTACTGCTAAGGCCTATTGGGCAATGCAATAATTTCCCCTGTTTTGGCAATAATTGTCTGCCAATTTCATTAGTTAACGATCGAGAGAGCAAATGAGTTTGTGCTGTCAATTCTGCATCACAGAATATTCATGTACCAAGTTTACATGATATTCAAGTCAGCTTGAACATAACTTTACTATTTTACCTGATATTTGCTATCTTTCACTGTGCATCAACGTAGATTAAGGGTGGCAAACGGGCCGGGTTGACCCGTAACCGGACCGGCCCAGACCGGTTAAACCCGTAACCGGACCGGCCCAGACCGGTTAAAACCGGAACCGGACCGGCCCAGACCGGTTAAA
>MDKI01184760.1:0-39743 GCA_005239505.1 Nicotiana paniculata
TAAAGTACATAAAATGCGAGGTAAATAATGCTTAAAATCACGAATTCTAGCCACACATCACACTCCTTATGTTAAAATTCCCCACTGCATGTCCCTCCCCATTATTTGATATTTTAATTCTTTATTTGTTGTTATTTCTACGAGCATGATTATATATGTCTGGATTTTTATGTGGTGTCTTGTCCTAGCCTCATCACTACTTCGCCGAGGTTAGGCTCGACACTTACCAGTACATGGGGTCGGTTGTACTGATAATGCACTCTGCACTTCTTGTGCATATCTATGTTTAGGTCCGAGCTGAGTTTGAGTTAGAGCTGACACTTCCGCACGGAGAAACGATGTAGATCTGCTGACGTCCGCAGATTCCTGAAGTCTCTTCATTATTATTCAGTTGCTGTTTTATCTAGTTCAAAACAGTTATATATTTTCTTCTTTTAGCCAAATACTTGTAGAAATTCTTAGTAGTTCGTGAATTGTGACTCCAAACCCAGGGTAGCTAGACATTAGTATTAGTTTCGCAGTATCATTTTACTATTTCAATTAGTAGTTTTGGTATAATATATTGGATGGTAGTAACATTTCTTATATGTTTTAGTTGTCTCAATGTCGTAACCCTCTAATGTTGGCTTGCCTAGGAAGTATAGCGTTAGGCGCCATCATGGTCCCGATGGTTGGAAATCGGGTCATGACAAGGTTCTATGATGATTATGGGATATTCAGTATTGAAATTGTTAACATTTTTATTTATCCAGTAAAGATTATCTTTTACTACTTACATTGAGGGAAATTTACGATTTCAAAAATATTAAAAATGAGAATTTAAGTAACTATAATTATGAAGAAAAATGGTAGACAAAAATATAATGATAACAATGGTAGCGATCCTCATTATAGTTATGATGTTTTTGAAGTTGAAACCAGACCCAACCATATATTTGTTGTAAGGACCCGATCGGTCGTTTTGAGCTCTAGCACGTCGCTCAGTGGTTTGAAGTCATGAGCATCTTCATTTAAAGTATTTTGACTTGTGCGAATGGTCGAAATTGAAATTCGGGAAGTTCGGAGTCAAATTGAAAGGAAAATTCTCATTTCGAAAGCCTAAGTTGGGAGAATCGACTAAGACCTGAATTTGGAGTAAACGACCTCGGAATCAGGATCTGAAGATTCCAGCAGGTTCGTATGATGATTTCGTACTTGGGCGTATGTCCGGATCGGGTTTTGGATAACCCGGGAGCGTTTCGACGTATATTGTGGAAGTCAGCATTTTTTATGGAATTTCCTAAGTTAGGCTTGAAGTGATTTTCAATGATATTGATGTCTGTTTGAGATTCCGAGTTTGGGAAGAGCTCCGTATGGTGATTCTGGGGTTGGGAGCGTGTTCGGAAGTGAATTCGGATGTCCGGAGGTCATTTGGCTAAAGATAAAAATTTGAAGGTTTTAAAAAATCCGACCGGAAGTGGAAATTTTGATATCAAGGTCGGAATGCGATTCCAGAAGGTTTTAAATATGACTTGTGTGCAAAATTTGGTGTCAATCGTAGGTGATTTGACGGGTTTCGGCATCGGAAGTCGAAATTTGAAATTTCAAGTTCATAAAGTTTCAATTTTAGTAAGATTCATGATTTCGGCGTTGTTTGATGTCATTTGAAGACTCGAGCAAGTTCGTGGGATGTTATGGGACTGAGCCGTGTGATTTGGACGGGGTCCTGGGGGCCTCAGGTGTGTTTCGGGAGGAGTTCAGACCATTTTTCTCTGTTTTGCTGTTGTTGTTTTCTGGTGTAACTGGTGTGCTATGAGATCGCGATCCCAATTGTGCAATCGCGGAGAATAAATTAGAGGGCTGGAACTTTGGCTTGTGCGATCGCACCTGGAGGTATGCAATCGCACAGAAGGAAAACTTGAGGCTGCAGGGAATTGGCTTGTGCGGCCGTAAGGTTTGTTGTGCGATCGCAGAAGGGTGCGTTTGGAGCTGTGAGGCTTGGAATGTGCGAACGCATTATCAGGCATGCGAATGCACAGGAAGAAACTGGGGCAGCATAGTTGGCCTATGCGATCGCATAGGGGGTTTTTCTTGGCAGTGTTGTATTTTAAACGAGAAATTTCATTTCTTCCCCAAATTTCATTTGGTGTGGGTGATTTTGAGGAGGTCCAAGAGGGGATTTTCGTCAAGGATCACAAGGTAAGTTATTTCTTCATGTTTTAAGTTAAATACAAGGTTTATACATGGAATTAAACATGAAAAATTCTGGAAAATTTTGAAGAAAAACCTAGCAATGGTATTTTTGATTTCCAGCACGAATTTATGCATGAAATTTAGTGTAAATTGTATATTTGAGCTAGTAAGGCTATAGATAGAATATATCTTCGATAAATATCGGATTCCGAGCACGTGGGCCCGAGGGCATTTTGGTCAATTCACTGAGCGGAGTTGGGAAATTATATAATTTGAATTGTTGCAAATATTAGAGTATATTTTCGTTGGTGTGTCATTGTTTGCATAGTTTTGGGACGTTGTGCGTCCATTGGAGTCGTCGGAAGGGATTGGAAGCCGGTTATGGAACTTCGGAGCGAGGTAAGTCTCCTTTCTAACTTTGTGAGGGGGAATTGTCCCCCTAGTTGAACTAATTAAGTATGTGCTACTATCTGCGGGGCCTACGTACGCACGAGGTGACGGGAGTCCGTGCGTAGCTACTATTATGCCATGTCCTGGTAGTCTAGGACCCACTAGCATGCCTTACATGTTGTACCTGTGATCTTTCAAGTAATACTAGAACGCTAATACAATCGAAATAATAATTGAATATCTAAAAAGACTAGAGTTCATTTTCTTAATCATCAAGAAGGAGAATTGATTTCCTCTGTGGATAATTGTATACCTGATAAGGTTATATTATTGAATATTATTAAACTTGGAAAATGAGATTCAAAACAAATATTTAAATGCTATCTTTTTTTGTGTTCCTTTAAGAGGATTTTATCATTTCCTGAGAAGCCGTTTTCTTGATAAAATGCGGATTTATTATGTGAATACGTGTACATATGAGCACCTGAGTCGCAGGTATGATTTGCGATTAGGTTAGCCTTATTATTATTATGTTGACAGTGTCGCATGATTTATTCGCGAGCGGGGAAAACAGATTCATCTATGGTTCGAGCCATTCGACCCTCGGCATTGCATAGTTTATGTTATGTTAGTTCGGGCCGTCGACCCTCGGTGTTGCTTGCGCATGATATTTACTGCGTATTTGTTGTGATTATACATGTTTATTGGCCGAAGGAAGTTTTAATAGCCAGTTATGAGGAAGGAGAATTGATGTGTAAAATGTGAAATAAGACTGATGTTTCTTATCCCTGATTATGATTTAAATTGTCAAATGAAATGACGAAGATTTAAAGTGTTAAATGTGGAAGGAGTTGATATTATTTATTTATGATTTTAATAAATTGTCTATGACATTCATGCTTAGTGTCTCACTTGAATATATTAAATTGACCTCTAGCAAGTGTCTAATTCGACCTCTCGCCACTACCTCTCTGAGGTTAGGCAGGCGACTTACTGAGTACACGTTATTTTCGTACTCATGCTACACTTGCTGTACATTTTTATTGCACATCTACTTTCACAGCGATGTGGCTGTTTTGCCGACTTAGGCGAGCTGACAGAGTCTCCCTCGTATTGTATTCATTTTGTTTTAAATTCCATTGTCCAATTTGTATCTCAGAAAATCTTTGTAATGATTGTATAAATTCTTAGAAATTGCTCATGCACTTTTGACACCGGGTCCTAGGGGATGTGTATGGGATGTATTTTATAAATATGGAATATTAGACTGTCGTATTTACTTAACGAATTTTTGTTTCGTTATTACGTAATAAGTTAAAGGTAATGATTTCAAGAAAATGTTAAAACAAGAATTCATTTCAACTAATTAATGATTGGCTTGCCTGACGATGGTGTCTGGCGCCATCACGACCTTAATAGATTTTGGGTCGTGAAATTTGTCAAGCACACCAACAGCAAACTCAACCATTTCTAAGGCTGAACCAAAGGAGCCAAATACATCCATGGGGGGCCTTGCAAATGCAGCAATGTGCCAATAAGTGGCATCATTATTTGATGATTGAGAGGACTACATTGATGGATTACCTGCATATCCATCCATGGTCTGTTGTGCCAATTTATGGACCATGAATGACAAGGTCCAGGTGGATGAAAAAAGGGCAGAAACTTACTGCTCATGCATTGAGTTTTTTAGCAGCAACCATGAGCATCCCTCTTATCTTAGCTCAAGGGTTAAAAAGGTTCAGCTCAGCTTCCCTATCTCAAAGCATATGAACTTTACCACTACGGTCTAATGCTCTAGTTATAAATAGCAGGCCATTTCCTCATATTCTGATTTCACCACTTCCCTTCTGCAATGTTATTTTATATGTACATGATATTTTTAATTTTTTTATTTGACATGCATCTTTTTATTTGACATGAGATGCACCTGTTATGCACATTTGGTAGATATGAAATATAATTTTGTTAAATGTACTTGACAAAATAACATGTTTTGCAAATAAGGTTGAAATTTTTAATGTGTTTTTTTTATAATTTTTAAAATTAATAACTCGCTAGTAGTATTAAAATACGGATATGGTCAAATGACGCTACAATTGGTATTTAGAAATGCTAGTGTTAGCTACTAAACATATATCGAAATAACATTTTTTGAAAAACGCCGATGTAGTACTAACCAAGTATTATGCCATCCGATTTGTGCTTTGCGTGTGTGCATGTATTATGTGTGTGTTGGTAATTTGTGGCAATGCAACATGGATTTGCTGGTAGTAAAAAAATTACGTTAAGTGCCTTAATTTTCTAGGAAAGTTACTCTTTGTTTCATTCAAAATCTTTTAGAGAAAGATCAATTCACCTAGAAAATTAAGACACTTAATTCTATATAAACAAAAAGGTTTTGAAACCAAAAAGTCTCTTTGTCAACCAAAAATAAAAGTCTCTTTGTTGTTCAAAGCGTTGCGAAGAAAAATGGTAGAAAAAAAAAATTAATGATAACAATGGCAGCGATCCTCATTATAATTATGATATTTTTGAAGTTGAAACCAGATCCAAACATAGATTTGTCAAGCACACCAACGACAAATTCAACAATTTCGAAGGCTAAACCAAAGGAGCCAAATACATCCATGGGAGGCCTTGGAAATGCAGTTATGCGCCAATATGTAGCATTATTATTTGACATTTGAGAGGACTACGTGGATGGCTTAGCTGCATATCCATCCATGGTCTGTGCCAATCTACAAACCATGAATGACTTGGTCCAGGTAGAGAAAAAAGTGGCAGAAAGTTATTGCTCATACATTGAGTTTTTTAGCAACAACCATGAGCATCCCCCTTATCTCAGCTTTCCTATTGTAACGACCAGGCCGTTCGTTTCGAGATTTATAGCCCCGTTTCGCCCATTAATTCTTATGTCTGCGTTATTCAGTTGTATTGTATTTTATCGGGTTGGTTGGTTCGGGTCCGGAGTGGTTTCATAGTGTAACGAGACACTTAGTCTCCTATTTAGAAGCTTAAGTTGGAAAAATCAACCGGATGTTGACTTATGAGTAAACGATCTCGGATTTTAGTTTTCATGGTTCGATTAGTTCCGTTATGTAATTTTCGACATAAGAGCGCGTCTGGAACGTAATTTGGAGGTTCGTGGTAGAATTAGGCTTGAATTGGCAAAATTGGAAATTTGGTGATTTTCGGTCGGCAGTGGAAAATTTTGATATCAGGGTCGGAATCTAATTCTGAAAGTTGGAGTAGGGTTTTAGTTTCATTTGTGATGTGTGTCCATAATTTGATGTTATTCGGGCGTGGTTTGGTAAGTTTCGACATAGTTTGCGGAATTTGGAAGTTTAGAACTTCTTAGGCTTGAATCTAAGGTTAATTTAGGGTTTTGATATTGTTTTGTGTGTTACGAAGGCTCGACTAACTTTGTATGTTGATATGTAGATTGTTGGTATTATTGGTTGAGGTCCCGAGGTCCTCGAGTGTGTTTCGGGTGGTTAACAAATTAATTTTTGTGTTTTGAAAGCTACTGAAATCTGCTGGTGTGAATTCTTTTGGTGTTTCCGTACCTGCGGAAGGGGATCCGCAAGTGCGAGGTCTCAGGTGCGAGAGGGGAAGCCGCAGATGCAAAAATGGGAGGCTAAGGCTGGAACGAAGGTGTGAAGGCTTGGCCGCACCTGCGCGCCTACAGGTGCGAGATTTTGGGCGCATGTGTGTAGGTTGAGGATTTACATGGATTTCACAGGCGCGAAGATTTTGGCCGCAGGTTCGGTCCCACCGGCACAAAAAAGATGACGCATGTGCGAAAAGCCTGGGCAGAAAGTATAAATAGCACACTTTGCGAATTTTTGTCCATTTCTCGCCATTTTCAATCAGTTTTGAAGCTTTTGGGAGTGATTTCAAGACATATTCGAGGTGTTTTTCATTGAGGTATGTTGCTTGAGCTCTAATACTTGTATATATGGTGGTTTCTCGTTGTTTAATCATGTAATTAGTGGAGATTAGGGGATAAAATGAGGGGTTAGGGCTTGGGATTTGGAGAGTTTGATTTGGTGATTTGAGGGGTCAAACGGTGTCGATATTTGGTGAATTTCGTATGTATGGATTCGTAAGTTAATGGGCTTTTCAATTTTGTAAATTTTTTCGGGTTTGGAGACGTGGGTCTGGGGGGCCATGTTTGAGCCGATTTTGGGTTTTTGTTCTAATTTGATAGTTTTTCTTTTGGAATTCATTCCATTAGCCTATATTGATGGTATTGTACTGATTGTGAATAGATTCAGAGCATTTGGAGGCCGCGTCGAGAGGCAAGAGCATCGCGGGGTAGAAGTTTATGACTCAGTGAGGTCGAGGGCTTGAATTGTGAGGATATCTTTGGGATCGGGCTGCATGCCGCAGCATATTTGATAAAGACCGAGGGCCTTATTGATTTATGCCATGATTTTGCTTGATATAGCAGTTGGGCTGAAGGAGCCCCTCCGGAGTCTGTAAATACCCAGTGAGCACGGGTACCTACTGAGTGCGAGTACGAGTGTCGGGTGATGAGTAGCTGGGAGGCATAAGTGATGGTGAGGTTTGCTCGAGGGGCTGCATACGAGTGACTGTGAGGTTCTCCCGAGGGGCTGTATATGAGTGATGTTTTTCCTGTGGGGCTATTTATGATTTCATCATTTTTTCTCACCTTTGCATTGGGTCTCTATTTAAAACTATTGAAAAGTATCTTTAAATGATTTACAGGAACTGGGTTTAAACGATATGATTTGATTCAAACCCTGATTTTAAAAGCATGTTGTATTTTACTGAGATTTCATGATATGAACTTTATATGCTTTATTGCTCATCACTACTGCTCAGTCTTTATTTACTGTTGTTACTTACTGAGTTGGCGTACTCACGTTACTCCCTACACCTTCTTTGCATATCGAGGCGTAACTGGACCCATTAGCGGTTGTTGACTATTCAAGTTGTAGATCTTCTCGGAGTTAGCAAGGTAGCTGCCTATCGATCGCAGCCCTGCTATTCTCCCTGTTATCTTCTTGTAATTGTTTCCAGCTATTTTCTAGACTATCTTAGTCTCGATCTTGTCGGATAAATTGTAGTAGATGCTCGTGACTGGTGACACCCCAGTGTCGAGCTTTTCTTTCGCACTTTTGTTTTGATTTGAACTTCTTTACGAATGTTCATTATTCAATATCTTTGAAATTATATTTGAAACGAAAACATTATTTTGTTTTGCTAGTGAGTCGGCTTTCCTAGTACCACGATAGGCGCCATCACGACTGGGTTAGTTTGGGTCGTGACAAGTTGGTATCAGAGCCTATGTTGCATAGGTCTCACGAGTCATGAGTAGTTTTAGTAGAGTCTTGCGGGTCGGTGCGGAGACATCCGTACATAACTTTGAATGGATGCGGAACCCTTAGGAAGATCTCTCATTCTTGAACTCTTGTCGTGCGAATCTGTTGACTCTGGTAACTACATTTCTATTTTGTTTAATTATCTCACAGATGGTGAAGAATCGCACTACCCGATAGGGTGACCAGCCACCAGTACCACCAGTACCACCAGCCAGGCCCGAGAGAGGCCGAGGCCGCGTTCGAGGTCGTGGTAGGGGTAGAGGTGCAACCCACACAGCAGTCGAGGCAGTATTTGCAGACCCTCCAGTTGCTCCAGACCAGGTCCTAGTCGTTGATGCCCCAGCTGGACCAGCTCAGTTCTCTAAGTTGGCTAGTCATGCGATCTAGTTGTTCCCACATACCGAGAGAGAGGATAAAGAGTTTTATAGATGGCCTCAATTTTTAGCTTCGATTACTTATGACCGGGGAGACAGTGTATGTTGCTACTTTTGATGAGGTTGTCGACATTTCTTGATAGATTGAGATGGTTCGCGGTTAGGAGCGGTTTGAGAGGGAGTCCAAGAGGCCTCGTGGTCAGAGTGGATTCATTGGTGCGCTCCTCATGGGGGTCAGTTTCAGCAAGGCGAAGGCCGTCCATTCAGGCATGCTGAGTCAGCTCGCCAAGTTCACCGTGGTGCATCATCTGGCCATGGTTCTCATAGTTCTCATTAGGTCCATACATCACTTAGTTCCCTCCCAGCCCAGAGTTCGTCTCGTGCCCCATCAATTCAGGGCTCCTGCATGCCATGTTCTTCTACCAGTTATCTCGGTGCTAGGGGTTCCCTTCAGTCCCCGTCACCAGCACCCGGGGGTTGTTTTAAGTGTGGGGAGTTTTGGCATATGTGGATTAAGTGTCCTCATTGTCATGGGGGTTCGCCTCAGCAGAGGAGTCGGCCATCGACTTCAGCACCAGTTACTTTACCACCCGCCCAGTCAGTTAGGGGTGGAGGCTAGTCAGCTAGGGTTCGCCCTAAAGGAGGATATCGATCAGGTGGTCGTCAGGCTTGTTTCTATGCATTCCCAGCCAGACCAGATACTATTGCTTCAGATGCCATGATCACAAGTATTGTTTCACTCTGTCACAAAGATGCCTCCGTACTATTTGACCCTGGTTCCACATATTCATATGTTTCCTCCTATTTGTCTCATTTTCTTGATATGCCACGTGACTCTTTAGTTTCATATGTTCATGTATCTACTCCTATGGGCGATACTATTGTTGTGGACCACGTATATCAATCATTTGTGGTGACTATTGGAGGTCTGGAGACCCGAGTGGACCTTTTGGTGCTTAGTATGGTTGACTTTTATGAGGTATGGGGTATGGACTAGTTATCTCCATGCCATGTATTTCTATATTGTCACGCTAAGACCATGGCGTTGGCGATGCCGGGATTTTCGACGATTGAGTTGAGCGGTTCTATAGATTATGTACCAAGTAGGGTGATTTCATACTTAAAGACTCAGCATATGGTTGAAAATTGTTTCCTATCTTATTTGTCTTTTGTGAGAGATGTTAGTGCAGAGACTCCTACCACATATTCTATTCCGGTTGTACATGATTTTCCGGATGTGTTTCCTGCAGACCTGCAGGGCATTCTTCTGACAGGGATATTGACTTTGGTAATGATTTGGTGCCAGACACTCAGCCCATTTCCATTCAACCGTATTGTATGGCATCGGCGGAATCGAAGGAATAAAAAGAACATCTTCAGGAACTCCTTGATAAGGGGTTTATTCGGCCTAGTGTGTCCCCTTAGGTTGCACCTGTTCTATTTGTGAAGAAGAAAGATGGTTCCATGAGGACGTGCATTGATTACAGGTGGATCCGAAGAAGATAGTGGCGGTGCATAGTTGGCTTAGACCATCCTCAACCACGAAGATTAGGAGCTTTCTTGATTTGGCAGGTTACTACCGTCGCTTTGTGCTGGGATTTCCATCTATTACATAACCCTTGACCTAATTGATCCAAAAGGGTGCTCTATTTAGGTGGTCGGACGGGTGTGAGGAGACCTTTCAGAAACTCAAGACTACTTTAACCACAACTCTAGTGTTAGTTCTGCATCAGCTTCGGGTTCTTATACCGTGTATTGTGATGCCTCAAGGATAGGCATTGGATGAATTTTGATGCAGGAGGGTAGGGTGATTGCCTATGCCTCGTTCTAGTTGAAGACCCATGAGAAGAACTATCATGTCCATGATCTTGAGTTAGAAGCCATTGTTCACGCCTTGAAGATTTGGCGTCATTATTTCTATGGGGTTCATTGTGAGATCTATACTGATCACCGTAGTCTGCAACATTTATTTAAGTAGAAGGATCTTAATTTGTGTCAGCGGAGATGGTTGGAGCTTCTTAAGGTCTATGATATCACTATTTTGTACCATCAGGGGAAGGCCAATGTGGTGGTTGATGCATTGAGTCACAGGGCGGAGAGTTTGGGGAGTTTAGCATATCTTCCAGCAGTAGAGAGACCATTGGCATTGGATGTTCATGCCTTATCGGGATAGCTTGTGAGATTGGATATTTCGGATCCGAGACGGGTATTAGCTTGAGTGGTCTCTAGGTCTTCTCTTTATGACCGTATCAGGGAGCATCAGTATGATGACCCCCACTTGCTCATTCTTCAGGATAGAGTCTAATGAGGTGATGCTAGGGATGTGACTATTGGTGATGACGGTGTGTTGAGGATGCAGGGCTGAATATGTATGCCTAATGTAGATGGGTTTCGAGATTTTATTCTTGAGGAGGCCCACAGATCGCGGTATTCCATCAATCCAGGTGTCGCACAGATGTACCAAGATTTGAGACACCACTATTGGTGGAGGAGGATGAAGAAGGATATAGCTGGTTTTGTAGCTCGGTGTCTCAACTATCAGCAAGTTAAGTATGAGCATCAGAGACCAGGTAGGTTGCTTCGGAGGTTAGAAATTCCGATGCTATTTGGGTTGTTGTGGATCAGCTGACCAAGCCCGTGCACTTCATTTCTGTTGGTACTACTTATACTTCAGAGCGGTTAGCTAAGATTTAAATTCGAGATATTGTTCGCCTGCATGGTGTCCCAGTTTCCATAATTTCAGATAGAGGTACTCAGTTCACATTGTAGTTTTTGAGGGTTGTGCAGTGAGATTTGGGTACCCAGGTTGAGTTGAGCATAGATTTTCACCCTCAGATGGACGTCAGTCCGAGCGCACTATACATATATTGGAGGACATGTTGCGCGCATGTGTCATTGACTTTGGGGGTTCATGGGACAAGTTTCTTCCACTCGCGAAGTTGTGCATATAACAATAGTTATCAGTCGAGTATTCAGATGGCTCCGTACGAGGCATTATATGGGAGGAGGCATAGATCTCCGGTAGGATGGTTTGAGTCGGGTGAGGATAGGCTCTTGGGTACAAACTTGGTTTATAATGCACTAGATAAGGTGAGATTGGTTCAGGAGAGGCTTCACACAGTGCAATCTCGGTAGAAGAGTTATGCGGACAGGAAAGTCCGTGATGTGTCATTTTATGGTTGGGGAGAAGGTCTTGCTGAAGGTATCACCCATGAAGGGTGTCATGGTGTTTGGGAAAAGGGGCAAGTTGAGCCCCCGGTTCGTTGGGCCTTTTGAGTTGCATCAGAGGATATGGGAGGTGGCTTATAAGCTTGCCTTGCCACGCAGTTTGTCGAGTATGCACCCGGTGTTTCACGTTTCCATGCTCTGGAAGTATGTTGGCGGTCCTTCCCATGTTTTAAACTTCATCATGATTCGGTTGGAGGGTGATATGACTTATGACGTGGGTAGCTATTTTGGATCGGCAGGTTCGAAAGTTGCGGTCAAAGGACATAGATTTAGTGAAGGTGCAGTGGATAGGTCAGCCTGTGGAGGATGCCACCTGGAAGACCGAGCGGGAGATGCTAAGTAGATATCCACACCTATTTGAGACTCCATGTATGTTTCTAGACTCGTTCGAGGATGAAAATTTGTTTAAGATGAGGAGGATGTAATGACCCGGCCAGTCGTTTCGAGAGTTATAGCCCCGTTTCCCCCATTTCTGCTTCTTTATGTGTTATTCAGTTGTATTGTATTGTATTGTATCAGATTGGTTGGTTCGGGTCCGGAGTGGTTTTATAGTGGAATGAGAAACATAGTCTCCTATTTAGAAGCTTAAGTTGGAAAAGTCAATCGGATGTTGGCTTATGACTAAATGATCTCGGATTTTGGTTTTTTGTGGTTCGGTTAGTTTTGTTAGGTGATTTTGGACTTAGGAGCGCGTACGGAATGTAATTTGGAGGTCCATGGTAGAATTAGGCTTGTATTGGCGAAATTGAAAATTTGGTGATTTTCACTCGGCAGTGGAAAATCTTGATACCGGGGTCAGAATGGAATTCCGGAAGTTGGGCTAGGTTCGTAGTGTCAATTGTGATGTGTGTGAAAATTTTGAGGTTATTTGGACTTGGTTTGGTAAGTTTCGTTGTCGTTTGCAAAATTTTAAAGTTTAGAAGTTCTCAGGCTTCAATCCGAGGTTAATTTAGTGTTTTGATGTGGTTTTGAGTGTTCCTAAGGCTCGAGTAAGTTTGTATGCTGATATGTGCCTCGTTGGTATTATTAGTAGAGGTCTCGAGGAACTCGGGTGTGTTTCGGGTGGTTAACAGATGAATTTTGGTGTTTTGAAAGCTTCTTAAATCTGCTCGTGTATCCGCACTTGCGTAAGGGGAGCCATAGGTGTGAGGTCGCAAGTGCGAGTGGAGAAGCAGCAGATGCGGAAATGGGAGGCTAAGGCTGGAGCATAAGTGCGAAGGCTTGGCCTCACCTGCGGGCCCGCATGAAATTTGGGGCGCAGGTGCGGAGGTTGAGGATTTAAGTGAATTTCCCATGTGCGATGATTTTGGCCACAGGTGCGGTCCGCAGGCGCGGAAAAGAGGCTGCAGGTGCGGAAAGCCTGGGCAAAAAGTATAAATAGCACACTTCGCAAATTTTTGTCCATTTCTTACCATTTTCAGTCGGCTTTGAAGGTTTTGGGAGTAATTTGAAGAGAGATTCGAGGGGGTTTTCATTGAGGTAAGTTGCTTGAGCTCTAATACTCGTATATATGGTGATTTCCCATTGTTTAATCATGTAATTAGTGGATATTAGTGGTTAAAATGAGGTGTTAGGGCTTGGGATTTGGAGAGTTCGATTTGGAGATTTGAGGGGTCAAACGGTGTCGGATTTTGGTGAATTTCATATGTATGGATTCGTGAGTGAATGGGCTTTTTAGTTTCGCAAATTTTGTCGGATTTCGAGGCATGGGCCCGGGGCCCAAGTTTGAGCCGATTTGGGTTTTTTTTGTCAAAGTTGATAGTTTTTCTTGTGGAATTCATTCCATTAGCGTATATTGATGGTATTGTACGGATTGTGAATAGATTCGGAGCATTTGGAGTCCGAGTCGAGAGGCAAGAGCATTGCAGGGTAGAGATTTGACCGTTTGATGTAAGTAACGATTGTAAATGTAGTCTAGAGGGTATGAAACCCCGGATCTTTTGTCATATGACTATTTTGAGGTGACCGCACTAGGTGACGGGCGTGTGGGTGTGCACCGTTGGGGGATGTGATTTTTTTCATCCCGTGTCAATTGTAAAGTTGAATATTTTGTTTAAAATATACTGTACCTATGTGTTTTAGAAAGAATTTATGTAAATTGGGATGAATGCCATGTTTGGGCCTTGTGACAGTGTTATTTTGACCCTTATAGGTCGTTTCTTGCTATCCTCTCATTGTTTTGATAGAAAACTATAATCAGTCATATTTTACCTATTTACTGCATAGCTCAGCCTCTTTTACTCTATTTTTGATGCATTATGAAAATGTTGTTTGGCTGAGTACTTGATTTCTGAGAGCCCGAAGGGCTGGAGAGGTTTATGACTCAGTGAGGCCGAGGGCCTGATTTGTGAGAATATTTTTGGGATCGGGCTGCATGCCGCAGCTTGTTTGATATAGGTTGAGGGCCTCATTGATTTATGCAATGATTTGGCTTGATATAGCGCTTGGGCTGAAGGAGCCCCTCCGGAGTCTATACACACCCCTAGTGAATGTAGGTACCTACTGAGTGTGAGTGCGAGTGTCGAGTGCTGAGTGGCTGGGAGGCATGACTGATGGTGAGGTTTGCCCTAGGGGCTGCATATGAGTGACTGTGAGGTTCGCCCGAGGTGTGATGTTTTGCCTGAGGGGTTGTTTATGATTTCATATTTTTTTCTCTTCTTTGCATTGAGCCTTTGTTGAAACCTGTTGAAAAATATCTTTAAATGATTTACTGGAACTGGGTTTAAACGAGATGATTCTATTCAAACCCTGATTTTAAAAGCATGCTATATTTTACTGAGATTTCATGATATGAACTTAATATGCTATTGCTCGTCACTACTGCTCAGACTTTATTTATTTTTGTTACTTACTGAGTTGGCGTACTCACGTTACTCCCTGCACCTTGTACAGATCCAGGTGTATCTGGACCCTGTTGTGGCTGTTGACTATTCCAGCTATAGATCTTCTCGGAGTTAGCAAGGTAGCTGCCTAGCGGTCGCATCCCTGCTCTTCTCCCTCTTATCTTCCTGTAGTTGTTTCAAGCTATTTTCAAAACTACTTTAGTGTCGTGTTGTTGTATAAATTTTAGTAGATGCTCATGACTAGTGACACCCCGATGTCAGGCTTTTCTTTCCGCACTTTTGTTTTTATTTGAACTACTTTACAAATGTTTATTATTAAATATCTTTGAAATTATATTTGAAATGAAAACATCGTCCTTTATTGGTAATGAGTCGGCTTGCCTATTACTACGATAGTCACCATTACGACTAGGTTAGTTTGGGTCGTGACACCTATCTCAAAGCATATGAACTGTACCAGTGCAGTCTAATGTTGTAGTTATAAATAACACGCCATTCTCTCGGATTCTGAATTAACCTATTCCTTTATGCATTGTTTTCTTACAAAACAAATAATGTACATGATATTTTTAATTTTTTTATTTGGCGTGCAACTTTTTATTTGACATGAAATGCACGTGTAATGCACGTTTAATAGATAAAAAATATAATTTTATTAAATGTACTTGACAAAAGATAACATATTTTGCAAATAAGGTTGAAATTTTTAATGGATTTATTTAATTTCTAAAGTTAAAAGGTCTCTAGTAGTATTAAAATACGGATATGGTCAAATGACGCTACAATTAGTATTTATAAATGCTAGCGTTTAGTTACTAAACACATATCGAAATAAGATTTTTGGAAAAATGCTGACGTAGTACTAACCAAGTATTATGGCATCCGATTTTTGGTTAGCGTGTGTGCATGTATTGTGTGTGTGTTGGTAATTTGAGGCAATGCCATATGGATTCGCAAGTAGTAAAAAAATGATGTTAAGTGTCTTAATTTTCTAGGATAATTACTCTTTGTTTAATTCAAAATCTGTTAGAGAAAGATCAATTAACCTAGAAAATTAAGACACTTAATTCTATATAAACCAAAAGGTTTTGAAAATCAAAACGCCTCTTTGTCAACCAAAAATTAAAGGTCTCTTTGTAGTTCAAAGCGATGCGAAGAAAAATAGTAGAAAAAAAAAATAATGATAACAATGGCAGCGATCCTCATTATAACTATGATGTTTTTGAAGATGAAACCACACCCAGCCATAGATTTGTCAAGCACACCAACGGCAAACTCAACCAATTCTAAGGCTGAACCAAAGGGGCCAAATACATCCATGGGAGGCCTTGGAAATGCAGCAATGTGCTAATACGTGGCATCATTATTTGACGATTGAGAGGACTATGTGGATGGCTTAGCTGCATATCCATCCATGGTCTGTTGTACCAATTTACACACCATGAATGATAAGGTCCAGGTGGAGGAAAAATAGGCAGAAACTTATTGCTCATGCATTGAGTTTTTTAGCAGCAACCATGAGCATCCCCCTTATCTTAGCTCAAGGGTTAAAAATGTACAGCTCAACTTCCCTATCTCAAAGCATATGAACTGTACCACTGCAATCTAATGCTTTAGTTATAAATAGCAGGTCATTCCTTCAGATTTTGAATTCACTTCTTCCTTTCTGCATTTTCTTACAAAAAAAATTATGTACATGATATTTTTAATCTTTTTATTTGACGTGCATCTTTTTATTTGACATGTGATGCACATTTGATAGATACGAAAAATAATTTTATTAAATGTACTTGACAAAAGATAACATGTATTTGCAAATAAGGTTGAAATTTTTAATGGGTTTTTTTAATTTCTAAAATTAATAGCTCTCTAGTAGTACTAAAATACGGATATGGTCAAATGACGCTGCAATTAGTATTTAGAAATGCAAGTGTTAGGTTACTAAACACATATCGAGATATGATTTTTGGAAAAACGTCGTCTGAATTGTGGTTTGCTTGTGTGCATGTATTATGTGTGTGTTGGTAATTTGTCGTAGTGCCACATGGATTTCCAGGTAGTAAAAAAATATGTTAAGTGTCTTAATTTTCTAGAATATTTACTCTTTGTTTCATTTAAAGTAAGTTAGAGGAAGATCAATTAAACTAGAATATTAAGACACTTACTTCTATATAAACCAAAAGGTTTCGAAAACCAAAATGTCTTTTTGTCAACCAAAAATGAAAGGTCTCTTTGTAGTTCAAAGAGTTGCAAAGAAAAATGCTAGACAAGAAAATATGTCACGACTCTAAATTCATACCTGATGGTCCCTATCAATAGTACTTTGCAAGCCGACTTTTCCGAAAATACTTCAGAATCAATAAAATAGTAATGTAAAACTTTCCATATGATGAATCTTTCATAAAACTCAAATTAAAACTTAAAATAAACAACACAATGAGGAATACTAGCCCCATACATCGGGGTGTCACCAAGTCATGAGTAACTAGACTCCAAATCTAAAAGACAGTGTTTACAATAGGCGTCTGCGTCTAATATCAATATATAGACAGAAAGATAAAAAGAAAGGAGCACAAGGTCTGCAACACCGACAGCTACCTCGTAAATCTCCAAAAAAGTCAGTTGTGTACGAGCTCAATGACCTCCGCATCCGGTCACACCTGAATCTGCACACAAGGTGCAGGGAGTAACGTGAGTACTTCTAACTCAGTAAGTAATATAATTAAATAAGGAACTGAGAAGCAGTGCCGAGCTACACAAAAATACAGTTCATTTCAGTAATTTCAGCAAAGAAAATAGGCATGCTTTCAATCTGGTGTTTTAAAATCAAAACATTTCGAGCTCAAGTAAAAAAATATAAGTTCTCCAGAAATTTCACAACAACAACGACTAGCAACAAAGTGCAACAATAAATAAGAGCAAGGACAACTTCACAGGGCTACTGTCACTCCTCTATCTCAACAACTCAATCACTCGGCTCCTAGCCTCAATACTAACAATCAAGGTACCTGCGCTCACTAGGGTGTACAGAATCCGGAGGGGCTCCTACATCCCAACCCTTATATTATGGCAGCGTGCAACCCGACCCAATACTGTTGCGGTGTGTAACCCGACCCATATATTGTTGCGGCGTGTAGCCTGATCCAAGAACTAATGCGATGTGTAGCCCGATCCGTGAAAATGTTACGAAGGCTTGTGGTGGCGTGCAACCCGATCCAACATTACTGCGGCATGCAGCCCGATCCAATATATCTCACATAGCTCTCAACCCGGCACTCAGGCCCTATATCATTCACTAGACTCTCCAACCTCACAAATATCACAATAAATAGCCCGAACAAAGAATACAATAAGTATTAATCAAGTTATGAGAGAGAGCTGAGATATAATGCATAAGCAAACGATGACTAAGGACAAGACAGAAATTTAGCAGTCAATTCAACAAGTACACGACCAGTACTTGTCCCAACAGTGTTATCATATAGGCTAAGCATGGTTTCAAACATGTAAGACAGTAACAAGATGAACAGGTAATAACAATGTTCTATTCGACTTTACAGTCTCCCGAGACGGACCAAGTCTCAATCCCACATGGTGCACGCTCACACGTCTGTCACCTAGTATGTGTGTGACCTCTAAATATCCTCATATTATGAGTTTCTCGGGGCTTCATACACTCAAGACAAGATTTAAGACCTTTACTTACCTCAATCCGAGCAAATCCCTACTCCGCAATGCTCTTGCCTCTCGATTTGGCCTCCAAATGCTCCGAATCTAGTCACAACCAGTACAATACCATTAAAATATGCTAAAGGAATCAATTCCACAAGAAAAAGTACTAAATTAGACTCAAAACGCGAAATTGACCCGAACCCGGCCCCGGGCCCACGTCTCAGAATCCGAAAAAAGTCACGAAACCCAAAAGACCATTCACTCACGAGTCTAACCATACCAAATTTATTCAAATCCGACAACAAAATTCCCTTTAAAACATCATAATTCCATCTCAAGAACTCTTCCACTTTTCCCCCAATTTTCCATCCCAAATCACAAATTAAATGATGAAATTAAGGTTATAATCACGGAATTTATTCAAAACCAAGTGAAAATCACTTACTCCAAATACCCACGTGAAAATATCTTCAACAATCGCCTCCCACTGAGCTCTCAAATAAGTTTTTGTGTTATGAACTCAAGACGTTGTTTTGAACATTTAAATCTGCTTCCTAGTTCTCTTTAATCGCGATCGCGAAGCACAAAATAGATTGCCCCCTCAACTTACCTTACGCGAACGCGGAGACCTCCAAGTGAACGCGTATCCCAGCTTCCCCCAACCTGCGCGGTCGTGTCTAACCTCGTGCGATCGCGAAGCACAAATGCGTGACACCCAATTGCCTCTTCACCTCTTCGCGAACGCGAACCTCAACTCGCATCCGCGATAATCAAACTCACCAGCCCTTCGCGATCGCAGGCTCCAACTGGCGATCTCCTAGAACAATTTCCCAGCTGCCCTCAACAGAACTACGTGGTCACGGCCCCACTCATGCGATTGAATATAAGGAAACTAGAAGAAATGTAGTAGCAGGCATCAACTATCACTCAAAGGCCAAAATTGCTCTGTTAACCACCCCAAATGACCCCGAGACCCTGGGGACCACAACCAAATACACCAAAACGTCCCATAATATCACACGAACTTAGTCGAATCTTCAAATCACCTCCAACAACATCAAAAACACGAATCAACCATGGATTCAATCCTAATGAACTTCTAAACTTCTGAATTCCGCAAACAACGCTAAAACCTTCAAAACCATGCCTGATTGACCTCAAATTTTACACACACGTCAAATATGAGACCACAAACCTACTCCGAATTCTGAAAATCTATTCCGACCCTGATACCAAAATTTCCACTGCAGACCAAAATCGCCAAATTTCCAACTTTCGCCAATTCAAGCCTAATTCTACTACGGACCTCCAAATCACTTTCTGCATGCGCTCCTAAGTCCAGAATCACCTAATGGAGCTAACGGAACAATGAAAAAATTCAAATCCGAGTTCGTTTACACACGAGTCAATATCCGGTTGACTTTTCAAACTTAAGCTTCTAATTTCGAGACTAAGTGTCTGAATTCATTCTGAAACCACTCTGGACCTGAACCAATCAACCCGATATGACCGGTCGGGTCGTTACAGAATAATGATAACAATGGAAGTGATCCTCATTATAATTATGATGTTTTTGAAGTTGAAACAAGACCCAGTCATAGTGTCATGACCCCAAATCCTAAACCGGCTGTGATGGCGCCTATCGTGGAACTAGGCTAGCCAATAATCACATGTTTACAGTTTCTCTAAAAATACCAACCAATTTCAAGCATTTCATAAAATATACAGAATTTGCTAAATACATTAAGCCAATAAACAGTTCAACCAACCCCAAAACCCGTAGCCAACATGTCATGAGCATCTAAGAGAGATAAGCCCAAAAGGTATGCTATTATAATACAAAACCTCAGAATAAATAGCTAGATACAACAAGAAGGGAAAACAGAGATGGTGCAGACGCTGAAGAACTACCTCTATATCCCGCACTCCGGTTCCGCGCGGAATAAATAGCTAATGCTCGGTATTTGCACCTGAATCTGCACAAATGGGTGCAGGGAGTAATGTGAGTACGCCAACTCAATAGTAATGAAAATAAATCAAGTCTAAGCGGCAAGAAAACAAATAAAAATCATTGTCATCAATTCACAACATGCACAGTATTTTTTTCCAACAGTGTAAACATAGATATATGAAATCATCATGCCTTAAAACCAATTTCAGAAAAATCCTTTGGAAAATGTATATTTTCAACAACTTCAAACCGAAAGATTTAGTATGAGAATGAAATAAATTATAAAGAGGCCCCTCGGGCAAAACATATTTCATTAGTTCAGAGTGAAAGTGGTAAAATCGTAAGTAGCCCCTCGGGAAAAAACATGTATCATAATCAGCCCCTCGGGCATGCCTCACAGTCCCTCATAATCATCCCCTCGGGCATACCTCACCATCACTCATAATCAGCCCCTCAGGAATACCTCACAGTCACTCATGCTTCCCAATCACTTGTCACTCGGCACTCGGCACTCGGTGCGCTCACTGGGGGTGTGTGCAGACTGCGGAGGGGCTCCTTCAGCCCAAGCGCTAATATCAAGCCACCTCGTGGCGTATCATATCCTCACAATCAGGCCCTCGATCAGCAGAACCTCTCAAAAGCCCCTCGGGCGAATCAGTAAAAGGGGGTACTCGACCCAAAACATCATTTTTAAATCTCAAAGTAGTGTAAGTCAGGCAGAGTTTCGAAAATAGTAAGCACAATGTCACTGAGTGAATTCATCAATAAACAGTGAGGAAAATAGCAGTACAAAGCCCCCAAGGGGTCTAAACAGATCGGCACAAGGCCCCAAACACGGCTTATAGCCCAAATATTGCAACAATCTTTAGAACATAATTTAACATAAGGTTTTGAGTAATATATGCAACTCAATAGTTGCCGCGGAGAGGACCAAGTCCAATCCAAAAAAAATCAGTGCGCGCCACATACTCGTCATTCAACATGTGCGCCATTCTAAAATCAGTGAGAAATATGAAGTCCGGGGTTTCATACCCTCAAGACAAGATTTATAACCATTACTTACCTCTACCGGGCCACAACACTAGTTCACTATTCTCTTGCCCCTCAAATTGGCTCCTAATTACTCCGAATATATCCAAAACCATTTTAACATCATTAATATATACTAAAGGAACACAACCCAATTGAAAACTATCAAATTATAAAAAGATCTCGAAATTCGGCCATACCCGAGCCCCGGGACGACGTCTCCGAATTCGATAAATTTTACATCACTAGAAACCTCGACCTCCCACGATTCTTCACATACCAAAAACACCACAATCAGCCCATAATTGCCTACCCAAATTGCCAAAATAATTTTCCAATCCTCCACCCATTCTTCCCAACCTTTTCCTACTTTAATCCTTCAATTTACAAGCCTAATCCAAAAGAAATAGCGTAGAAATGACATTAATAACCCGGGAACTTACCTCCACTGGAAACCCACGAATTCTCTCTTCAAATTTCCTTCAAATGAGCTCCAACCGCATGCAACAATGGTGAAATGAATAAAATTTCACGGAGGCCTCTTTTATATTGTTCTGCCCAGCGAGTCCACACACGCGGACCCGCACCTGTGGTCCCAGGTGCGCACATGCGCAATCCCACTAACTGATAAATTATCGCACCTACGGCCACTTCTCCCCACCTGCGGCTTCACAGGTGCTGCCAACTCTTCGCATCTGCGGATTTTCCCTACCTAGCCTCCTTTCGGAGCTACGCATGGCCTTTCGCACATGCGAAGTCGCACCTTCGGCTACCCTTCTGCAGGTGTGGCCAACACCAGAAATGCAATTTTCCAAGTTCAAAACTCCGCCAACCATCTAAAATCAATCCCGATCCCCTCGGGGCTCCAACCAAATATACCAACACACCCCGTAGCATTGCTCAAACTTATTCGAGCCTTCAAAACACCAAAACAACATGAAAACACCAAAATTATATCAAATTCAAGCCTATGAACTTTGAAACTTCCAAATTTCGCCAACTACGCCGAAACCAACAAAAACACCTCCGATTGACCTGAAATTTTGCACACACACAAAAATGACATTACGGACATGTTCCAACTTCCAGAATCCCATTCTGACCCCGATAGCCTATTTTCCACTGCCGACCGGAAATCGCCAAAAACTAACTTTCGCCAATTGAAGCCTAACTCTACGGCGGACATCAAAACTTCATTCCAAACACACTCCTAAGTCCCAAATCACCTAACGAAGCTATCCGATCCATAAAATATGCATTCCGAGGTCGTTCACCAATAAGTCAACTCTCAGTTGACTTTCTCAACTTTTAGGCTACTTTAGGAGACTAAATGCCTCATTTCTCACCATGACCACTCCGGACCCAAACCAACTGACCTAACACAACAAAAACAGGCTAGCAATATATGACAAATGCAGAAATGGGGGAAATAGGGTAAATCTCACGGAACGACCAATCGGGTCATTACATCCTCCCCCTCTTAAACAAACTCTCATCCTCGAACGGGTCTAGAAACATACCTGGAGTCTCGAATAAGTGAGGATATCTGTCCCGCATCTCCTGCTCGGTCTCGTAGGTGGCATCCTCCACCGGCTGTCTTCTCCACCGAACATTCACTAAAGCTATATCCTTAGACCTCACCTTTCTGACATGTCGAGCCAAAATAGCCACAAGCTCCACCTCATATGACATATCACCCTCGAGTTGAACCGTGCTGAAGTCCAAAACATGTGACGGGTCACCAACATACTTCCGGCGCATCGAAATATGGAACACCAGATGAATACTCGACAAACTGGGAGGCATAGCAAGCCTATAAGCCACCTCCCCAACACTCTGAAGCACCTCAAATGGCCCAATGAACTTGGGACTCAGCTTTCCCCTCTTCCCGAATCTCATAACACCCTTCATGTGTGACACCTTCAGCAACACCTTATCCCTAACCATGAAAGACACATCTCGGACCTTCCGGTCCGCATAACTCTTCTCCCTAGACTTCGCCGTGCGAAGACGCTCCTAAATCAACTTCGCCTTACCCAACGCATTCTGAACCAAGTATGTTCCCAATAGCCTAGCCTCGCGCGGCTCAAACCAACCAACCGGAGACCTGCACCTCCTACCATATAAATCCTCATACAGAGCCATCTGGATACTCGACTGATAGCTGTTATTATATGCAATCTCCACTAGTGGAAGAAACTAGTCCCATGAACCACCAAAGTCAATCACGCAACATATCCTCCAAAATATGAATGGTACGCTCCGACTGCCCGCCTGTCTGAGGATGAAACGATGTGCTCAACTCAACCTGAGTACCCAACTCTCTCTGTACAGCTCTCCAAAACTGAGATATGAACCGAGTACCAATGTCGGAAATGATAGAAACGGGAACCCGATGCAATCGGTCAATCTCCCTGATATAAATCTCAGCTAACCGCTCCGAAGAATAAGTAGTACCAACAGGAATGAAGTGCGCAGAATTGGTCAGCCGATCCGCAATAACCCATATAGCATCAAACCTCCTCGAAGTCCGTGGGAGTCCAACTACGAAGCCCATGGTGATTCGCTCCCACTTCCACTCCAGAATATGAAATCTCTGAAGCAATCCACCTGGACTCTGGTGCTCATACTTGACCTGCTGACAATTGAGACACCGAGCCACAAACTCAACAATATCTTTCTTCATTTGCCTCCACCAATAATGCTGCCTCAAATCCTGATACATCTTTGCGACACCTGGATGGATGAAATACCGCGAACTATGGGCCTTAGCTAGAATCAAATCTCGAAGCCCATCTACATTGGGCACGCAAATTCGGCCCTACATCCTCATGTCCCTATCATCACCAATAACCACATCTCAGGCATCATTGTGACGGACCCTGTCCTGAAGAACAAGCAAAAGAAGACCTATAGGCTACATAAGCCAACACCCGCGGGGGATCTGATAGATTCAATCTCACTAACTGGATTGCTAAGGCCTGAACATCAAGGGCTAATGGCCGCTCTGCTACTGGAAGGTACGCTAAACTTCTTAAATCTCGGCTCTACGACTCAGGGTATCGACCACTATATTGGCCTTCCCCGGATGATATATGATCGTGAGGTAATAATCCTTTAGATGATCTAACCATCTCCTCTGACGCAAATTCAAGTCCTTCTAGCTCAGCAGATACTACAAACTACGATGATTAGTGAAAATCTCACACTGCACTCCATACAAATAATGCCGCCAAATCTTCAAGGCATGAACAATGGCAGCTAACTCAAGATCATGCACTGGATAATTCTTCTCGTGCACCTTCAACTTCATAGACATGTAGGAAATCACCCTACCGTCTTGCATCAATACCGCTCCCAACCCAACCCTAGAAGCATCACAATAGACTATGTAAGAACCCGAACTAGTAGGCAAAACTAGTACCGGAGTTGTGGTCAAGGCTGACTTGAGCTTCTGAAAACTCTCCTCACACCCATCAGACCATCTGAATGGAGCACCCTTCTGGGTCAATCTGGTCAAAGGCGAAGCAATAGAAGAGAATCCCTCCACAAAGCGACGGTAATATCCTGCCAAACCAAGGAAACTCCTAATATCTGTAGCTGAGATTTACCCTGTTTCCCCCATTTCTGCATTTTTCATATATTGCTATCCTGTTTTTGTTGTATTGGGTCAGTTGGTTTGGGTCAGGAGTGGTCATGGTGAGAGTTGAGGAATTTAATCTCCTAAAGTAGCTTAAAAGTTGAGAAAGTCAACTGAGAGTTGACTTATTAGTGAACAATCTCGAAATGCATATTTTATGGCTCGGATAGCTTCGTTAGGTGATTTGGGACTTAGGAGTCTGTTCAGAATGAAGTTTTGATGTTCTGCGTAGACTTAGTCTTGAATTGGTGAAAGTTAGTTTTTGGCGATTTCTAGTCGGTAGTGGAAAATAGGCTATCGGGGTCGGAATGGGATTCGGGAAGTTGGGACGGGTAAAATGTCATTTTGGGTATGTTTACAAAATTTTAGGTCAATCGGAGGTGTTTTCATTGGTTCCGACATAGTTGGCGAAATTGGATGTTTCAAAGTTCATAGGCTTGAATTTGGTGAAATTTTTGTGTTTTCGTGTTTTTTTTGGTGTTTCGAAGGCTCGACTAAGTTGGAGTAATGCTACAGGGTGTGTTGGTATATTTGGTTGGGGTCCCGAGGGGCTCGGGATTGATTTCGGATGGTTGGCGGAGTTTTGAAGTTGGAAAATTGCATCATATGGCTCGTGGTGTAAGTTTCTGGTGTTGGCCGCACCTGCGGAAGGGTGGCCGTAGGTGCGACGTCGTCGGTGCGAAAGTCCATGCGCATGTGCAAAAGGAGGCTAGGCAGGGGAAATCCGCAGATGCCAAGAGTTGGCCACAGGTGAGGAGAAGTGGCCATAGGTGCGAAAATTGGTCCGTTAGCGGGATTGCACAGGTGCGCACCTGGGAGCACGAGTGTGGGTATTCAGGTGCGATTAAGTGTCCGCAGGTGCGGAATTGCTAGGCAGAACAGTAGAAAAAGGCCTTCGTGAAATTTTATTCATTTCACCATTGTTGCATGCAATTGGAGCTCATTTGAAGGCAATTTGAAGAGAGAATTCGTGGGTTTTCAGGTGAGGTAAGTTCCCGGGTTATTAAAGTCATTTCTATGCTATTTTGTTCAGATTAGGCTTGTAACTTGAAGGATTAAAGCAGGAAAAGGTCGGGAAGAATGGGTGGAGGAGTGGAAAATTCTTTTGGCAATTCGGGTAAGAAATTGTGGTCTGATTGTGCTATTTTTGGTATGTGAAGAATCGTGGGAGGTCGAGGTTTCTAGTGATGTAAAATTTATCGAATTTCGAGACATGGGCCTAGGGCTCGGGTTTGGCCAAATTTCATGATTTTTGTATAATTTGATAGTTTTCGATTGGGTTGTGTTGAAATGGTTTTGGCTAGATTCGGATCAATCGGGAGCCAGTTTGAGGGGCACGAGCATAGAGGACTAGTGCTGTGGCCCGGTAGAGGTAAGTAATGGTTATAAATATTATCCTGAGGGTATGACCCCGGACTTCATATTTCTCATTGATTTTAGAATGGCACACATGTGGATGACGAGTATGTGGCGTGCACTGATTTTTTAGGATTGGACTTGGTCCTCTTCGCAGCAACTATTGAGTTGCATATTTTACTCAACACCTTATGTTAAATTATGTTCTAAAGATTGTTGCAATATTTGGGCTATAACCCGTGTTTAGGGACTCGTGCCGATCTGTTTAAACCCCTTGGGGGCTTTGTACTGTTGTTTTCCTCACTGTTTATTGATGATTTCATTCAGTCACATTGTGCTTACTATTTTCGAAATTCAGCCTGATTTACACTACTTTGAGATTTAAAAATGATGTTTTGGGTCGAGTACCCTATTTTACTTATTCGCCCGAGGGGCTTTTGAGAGGTTCTGCTGAGTTGTGAGGATATGATATTCCACGAGGTGGCTTGATATTACCGCTTAGGCTGAATGAGCCCCTGCGGAGTTTGCACACACCCCCAGTAAGTGCACCGAGTGCCGAATGACGAGTGATTGGGAGGCATGAGTGACTGTGAGGTATGCCCGATGGGCTGATTATGAGTGATGGTGAAGTATGCCCGAGGGGCTGTTTATGAGTGACTTTGAGTCATACTCGAGGGGCTGATTATGGTACATGTTTTTCCCCGAGGGGCTACTTGTGATTTTACCACTTTCACTCTGAACTTATGAAATATGTTTTGCCCGAGGGGCCTCTTTATGATTTATTTCATTCTCATATTAAATCTTTCGGTTTGAAGTTGTTGAAAATATACATTTTCCAAAGGATTTTTTTGAAGTTCGTTTTAAGGTATGAAGATTTCATATATCTATGTTTACACTGTTGGAAAGAAAGGCTGTGCATATTGTGAATTGATGACATTGATTTTTATGTGTTTTCTTGCCGCTTAGACTTGATTTATTTTCATTACTAATGAGTTGGCATACTCACATTCCTCCCTGCACCCCTGTGTGCAGATTCAGGTGCAGATACCGAGCATTAGCTATTTATTCCGCGCAGAGCCGGAATGCGGGAGATTCAGGCATGATATTCGATTTAGCGGGACTCGAGAATTGGAGTAGGATGCCTCATTTCAGAAGGTAGTAGGGATCGCTCGCCGGTTAAAGCGCTCGTGGGACCGGGAGCAAGAGGACAGACGAGATCCGAGAGAGAGTTCAGGGAAGCAATGAGGCCTCGTAGATCGAAGGAATCTATAGGTCCGTATCATGGGGGCAAGTTACGACACGGTAGAAGTTTTGCGGGTCAACCAATTCAATTTGCATTACAAGCGTCGCATGGGATTTCAGGTAATCATGGGTCTCAGAGGATTCATATTGTGTGTTTTTCCACAGCCATGTCGGCAGCGAAATTGTTTTCAGTGTGGAGATGTTAGCCACGGGGTGAGAGATTGTCCCATGATTCGGGTAGATGTGTGATAGCAGGGTATTTGGGTGAGTAGAGGGCGCCTAAAAGGGGGAGGCCCGACCCGTTGATGTGTTGCATATAGTAGGTCAGAGTCGGAGGCCGATGTGCCATATATTATCACACATGTATGTTTTTTATGTGTACAGAGGGACACCAATTGTATTTCATTATAGCTCTGCTGGTAGGAACGAGTTTCCTTATTTGTTGTTTCATTTATGAGTGAGTTCCGTGTTTTGCACTCTATTTTGTGTTTACTCTTGTTGGGAGATTCTATGAGTAGTAGCCCATGTCTATCGTTGTGTTATTCATTCTTGATAGTAGTGAAACTAGCAGTGAGTCCTTGTTGTTCTTAGTGGTATGATTTATGTGATTTTCCTAAATATTTTGCTTACGAGTTGTCATTTGATACTCCATCGAGATGTGATTTCCGTTAGCGTTATGATTTTATCAGCTTAGATAAATTAGTGGATGAATTTCAATTGGTATGATACATATTCGGTATGCAATTCAGAGTTGAGGTCGAGGTCCTCGTGATATTTGTGATTCGATATGTTTGGACCGGCTGAGTACCGCAATGGACATTTTATCAGGATGGTATCCTTTTGATTTGTTCATATGCTTTGCTTCTTCCTTGTTATATTGCTTTTTGTAAGTCGGTATTCATAGAGAGTTGTGCCTATGGGATTGTTTGATAATTCCTTTATATGTTTCCATTTTCATATTCAGTCATTTCGTTATGTGTTTTCTTTAGTTTATTTTGCGGGATGTGTGCCTGGTGGTGTCAGTTGTGGCTGGTGACTCTCGTGTTTAATAATGAAGACTTTGTGTTCGTTGCATCATTATCAGTGTTATGGGGTTTGGAAACAGAGTTCTTTCAGACGTGGGGCTAATTGCCAATGTCGAGTTGATTTCGGGCAGCTATTGTGATCAAAAGTGTTATATGAGCCTATGTGTGATGTACTATGTTGTGTGGTTGTGCCTTGTGGGTGTAGTCATGAGTTGATGCAGCTGATTGAAACTAACATCGGATATGGATTTAGAATCGGGACTTTTGTAAATGAGTAGAGGGTGAGAAGTAGAGGTAGGAGGCTTATGAGTGGTGATGCGAAGGCTATATTGCAGTTGTGATTGTTTTGTCAGGCTTTCGTGGATTGGGGTGACGTGGTATCTCCGCGGGTATGTGTTGGAAGTGTACAATCAGTGATTGGATGAGCTCAAGGTGAATCCTGGCACGTTCAAGGACGAACATTTTTTTAAGAGGGGGAGGATGTGATGACCCAAAAGGTCATCCTGTATATTTCTAGCTAATTCTATGTTCCCAGGTCGTGAAAAAATCCTTCTATCTCACCTTGATTTATGTGCATAGCCCTGGCGTGTAGCGGGGAAGCCTTTATGTAAAAACTGATTGAAATGATAATTTTTGTGTCAGAAATTTGAATAAAGTTTACTTCGGTCAACATTTTTGGTAAACGGACCCGGACCCGTGATTTGACGGTCCCGGAGGGTCCGTAGGAAAATATGGGACTTGGGCGTATGCCCAGAATCGAATTACGAGGTCCCAAGTCTGATAAATGAATTTTTAAAAGAAATTGTTTTCTGAAAAATATAAGAGATTTTGAAAATGGAATTTTAGGTGAAACCTGTGATATCAGGCCCGTATCTTGGTTCCGGAACCCGGTACAGGTTCGATATGTTTTATATGTGTTATATGTGAAGTTTGGTATGAAACGGATTTCGTTTGGCGTGATTCAGAACTTAAATGCAAAAATTGATGTTTTAAGAGGTTTCGAAATATTTCATTGATATTAGGTTTAATTCATTGTTTTTGATGTCATTTTGGTGGTTTTATTACACGAATAAGTCTATAGGGAGTCTTTGAGGTTGTGTGACACTAGGCGATCGCATAAGTTGTTCCGCGATCGCATAGCATAGTGTTAGAGGAGGCATTCTGCCACTCTATGCGATCGCATAGGCACGACTGCGACCTTATAGGTGTATAGGAGAGCTGGGGAGGAGGGGGGGCTGGTAGTGTAATGTGCAACCGCATTAGCTGGTTCGCCATCGCATAGGGTGGGGTCAGTGGTCCTGTGCGATCGCAATGCGTTGTTCGCGATCACATTGCATGTTTGGTCAGTGGCAACTCTTCTTCTATGCAATCACATTCGTCTCTATGCGATCACATAGCATGTTTTGGTCAGTAAAATCTTTTCTTCTATGCGATCGCATTGTTTATCCGCGATCACAATGCTTTAAATCACTCGGCAGAAAATAAACTTCCAAAAATCGGGGTTTCACCATTTTTAATATATTTTAACATCTAGAACTCGGTTTTGGGCGATTCTTTGAGGGTTTTTTACACAAATCGAATGGGTACGTGTTCTTCCACTAGAATTAAATATATTTCACGAATTAGTTTTTTTTTTGTCATTTAATTTATGTTTTGGGTTGAGGTAATTGTGGGTTTTGAAAGAATACTTCTAAGATGTAAATTCATGATTTGAAAGACCAACTATTGGAATGGGTAATCAGAATTTGTAAAATTTGTCGGGTTCAAAGGTGCGGGCCCGGGAGTCGACTTTTGGGTCGATTTTTATAATTTTGTAAAGATTGAGACTTTATTATTCGAAATAGTTCCTTATACGTTTTATGTGTATTTTGAAGTTGTTTTAGTTGATTGTGAGCCGTCCGTAGGTCTTTCCGCCCAAGGAGTCTGTTTTTGAGTACCGAATTGTTGTATTTGAGGTAAGTATCTTGTCTAACCTTGTGTGGGGAACTACCTCATAGGATTGAGTATTCCTTTTTGATTGTAGTCCGAGTAAGCGAGGTGACGAGTGTGTACTCAGACTTTTTTGCAATTAGATTGGCCTTTTAGGATTCATAGGTTCTTATATTACATGTGATGATTTGTAATTGTTACATTTGAATCCTTGGTTGTTAATTTCATCCCTTCCTATTTAAATTAGAATTACTTGTCTTTTGGATTCCTTCATTGGCTATTTGACTTTACTTGACTTAACTGAATATTCTACTTCTCTTATCATCATGCTATATTTTCTTCGTAGATTGCCTAATTGACTATAATTAGTGTCATCTAGCCTTATAGTCTACTAGCCGTAGTTGGAACATCTATTCGTTTGAGTCAAGCATGCCCGTGAGTCATACATTGTGATTTATATGACTATTCCATTAAGTACTACATAGTTCTAATTTTTAGGCATTTATGTTAACTGTATTTCCTTGATGTTGCCTATTACTGAGCCTTTGTTGAAGTTGAGTTTATTCCGTGAAGTTAACTGTTTAGGTGAGATTCGTTATAGCTGTTTCCCTTGCCGGGTATGTGTGTTTTCTCTTATTATTCCGTTGTTGATGATGTTGTTTGCCTTGTTGACTCCCTTGCCGGGATGTTATGGTTTCTATTACCGTTTATGTTGTTAATGATATTGTTTTCATTGTTGACTCCCTTTCCGGAATGGTATGATTTATATTGTTCTTTATACTGTTGATGATACTGTTTGCGTCGTTGACTCCCTTGCCGGGATGTTATGGTTTCTATTACCGTTTATGTTGTTAATGATATTGTTTTCATTGTTGACTCCCTTTCCGGAATGGTATGATTTATATTGTTCTTTATACTGTTGATGATACTGTTTGCGTCGTTACCCCCTTGCCGGGATGTTGTGATTTATGGTTCTTATTGTTGATTTCTCTTGTTAAATTGTTGTTTATGTTATGATAGCACGAGGGGACATGTTGTGCCATGTTTATGTTATTTAGCACGAGGGGACATTCCGTACCATGTTTATGTTATGTTAGCATGAGGGGACATGTCGTTCCATGTTTATGTTATTTAGCACGAGGGGACATTCCGTGCCATGTTTATGTTATGTTAGCATGAGGGGACATGTCGTTCCATGTTTATGTTATTTAGCACGAGGGGACATTCCGTGCCATGTTTATGTTATGTTAGCATGAGGGGACATGACGTGCCATTTTATGTTCTGTTAGCACGAGGGGACATTCTGTGCCATGTTTATGTTATGTTAGCACGAGGGGACACGCCGTTCCATGTTTATGTTATGTTAGCACGAGGGGACATTTCGTGCCGTTTTTATGTTATTTAGCACGAGGGGACATTCCGTGTCGTCTTTACGTTATCTAGCACGAGGGGACATTCCGTGCTGTATTTATGCACTATTATTTTCGTTGTTCGTGTTTGCTATTTACTGCATTTATTGGCAAGATTTGATATTCCTCTTGTACTGCATGGAAATTTCTGAGTTACGGACTGAGTTCCGATGGGTAAATCTTGAGGAGATTTTGATCAAGGGATTTTATTGAAAAGTATTATTGAAAAAGCAATGGTTTTGAAATGATTATATTTGAATGACTTTTACATCGAAGGTATATTTGAAAAGCACTATCTTGCCTAAAATGATATTTGGAAGTCAATTATTTGGAAAGCCTCTTTGGAAAGCTTCGTATTTTTAAAGAAACAATGTTTTACGTAATTCACTCTATTAATTATACTTATATCTCCTTTTGGAGAAAGTATGTTTTCAAAGCAAACTATTCCATACTAAAATGATTTTATTTGAAAAAGTTTTTCATATGAACTGATGTTTAAAGATTTCTACCAATTATGGATTTTAATGGCTAAGACCCGATGTGAACAAACCGACGTGCAGTTGAGTTATCAGTATTCTCTATTGAATTGTTTTTCCTTTTGATTCAGCTTGTTTTTCTGTCCATCTTTCTGTGTATTTTTATGTTGTTTCATGATTGATTTCTGTAATTTTCTTCCACTTTATATTTTCATTGTCGTGAATTATCCCCTGAAGTCTTAGATAGATGTAACGTTTGGTCATTGCTATATTCATGTTATTTATTTTGTAGACCAGTGGTGTCTTGACTAGTCCTCGTCACTACTCCATCGAGGTTAGTCTTGATACTCACTGGGCACCGTTGTGGTGTGCTCATACTACACTTCTGCACATTTTTGTGTGCAGATCTAGGTATATTTTGTAGTAGCTGTGTGGATGATTGCCGAGGAGACTCAAGGTAACCTGCTGCTGCGTCCACAGGCTTCAGAGTCACCTTCTTTGTATTTATTATTCATACACTGTTGTATTTATTTCCACACAGTTGTACTTAGAAGTTGTAGAATGGTCGTAGAGCTTATGACTTGTACTACCGGTTTTCGGAAAGTTTGTATATTCTGTTGAGATTCTATTTCAATACGATTAGTTTTTCTTTTATTTTTGTTGTTATTCAGTAATTTCTAGGCTTACCTACTCCCTAAGACTATGTGCCATCACGATACCCAAAAGAGGGAATTTGGGTCATGACAAGTTGGTATCAGAGCTCTAGGTTCATAGGTGCTACGAGTCATAAGCGAGTTTAGTAGAGTATTGTGGATCGGTACGGAGATGTCTGTACTTATCTTCGAGAGGCTACGGAACTATTAGGACAATTTCACTTCCTTCATTCCTATCATGCAAGTTTATTGATCTTGAAGTTTTAAATTATCGTTCCATTCTCTTACCGATGGTGAGGACACGAACGGCGGTTCCTGATGATGTTACCCCGAAGCAAGTGCCACAACGGTCAGAGACAGAGGCCAATGAGGAGCACGTGCCGCAGTTAAGATGCCTACCAGAGAAGCCGTTGAGGAGTCGCCAGTAGTTCTAGTTGGGGAACAGGTATTGTGGGTGCCTGTTGGTACCCCAGACTTCGGGAGACCTGAGCGCAGTTTTGAGTATTAGTGGTACATTGACTCAGGCAGGGTTGATTCTAGTGCACCAGTTACTTCACATATAAGGGGAGGAGTTCAGACTCCCACCGTCTACGCTCTAGAGAAGCGGTATCACATTGGTCAGGTACCCATTGTCATGACAACACGACATATGTTTTCAGTTCAACCCGTGATTAGGACAGTAGCCTCAGAGAAAGAATACCTTGGACTTGAGAGGTACAGAAAGTATCACCCTTCTATCTTTTAGTGGATTAGCGACAGATGGTGCCCCAGGTTTTTCGGGAGGAGTATCACTATATTCTTCGCGCTTCGGGTATTGTGGAGACGAGCGGGTTTGTTTTTTCCATGTCTAAGGTTCACAGTAGCGGGTGGATCAGTTGTGGAGGCATATGAGTTGGGGTCACCTGACCGAGTTAGCTTCACTAGCAAGGATTCAGTTTTCGAATATGCTTTGAGGGAGGTTGCACCTCAGTTCCTACGGGATGTACGATGAGCGGAGTTTGAGCAGTTGCATCAGGACGATGTGTCACTATGGGAGCATGCTGTTAGATTTAGTGAGTGGGCCAGACATGCACTTCGCTTAGTTGCTTCAGCTGTGAGATGAGTCTGTATAGTCATTTTGGAGATTCAGGCATGATATTCGGTTTAGCGAGACTCGGGAGTTAGAGTAGGATGCCTCATTTCAGTAGGTAATAGGGATCGCTCTCCGGTTAGAGCGCTCGTGGGACCGGGAGCGAGAGGACAAACGAGATCAGAGAGAGTGTTCAGGGAGGCAATGAGGCCTCGTAGATCAGAGGAATCTACTGGTCCGTATTATGGGGGCAAGGTACGACATGAGAGAAGTTTTGTGGGTCAATCAGTTCAGTTTGCATAACCAGCGTCACATGGGATTTCAGGTAATGATGGGTCTTAGAGGATTCGTATTATGTGTTTTTCCAAAGCCATGTCGGCAGCGAGATTGTTTTCAGTGTGGAGATGTTAGCCACAGGGTGAGAGATTTTCCCAGAATTCAGGTAGGTGTGTGGTAGAAAGGTATTTATGTGAGTAGAGGGCGCCTAAGAGGGGGAGGCCTGACCTGTTGATGTGTTGCATATAGTAGGCCAGAGGCCGATGTGCTAGATATTATCACACAAGTATGTTTTGATGTGTACAGAGGGGCACCAATTGTATTTCATTATAGCTCTGCTGGTAGGAACAAGTTTCCTTATTTGTTGTTTCATTTATGAGTGAGTTCCATGTTTTGCACTCCATTTTGTGTTTACTCCTGTTGGGAGATTCTATGAGTAGTAGCCTGTGTTTATCGTTGTTTTATTATTCTTGATAGTAGTGAAACTAGCAGTGAGTCCTTGTTGTTCTTAGTGGTATGATTTATGTGATTTTCCTAAATATTTTGCTTACGAGTTGTGATTTGATACTCCATCGAGATGTGAGTTCAGTTAGCGTTATGATTTTATTAGCTGAGATGAATTAGTGGAGGAATTTCAATTGGTATGATATATTTTCAGTAGGTGATTCAAAGTTGAGGACGAGGTCCTAATGATATTTGTGATTCGATATATTTGGACCAGGCTGAGTACCGCAGTGGAAATTTTATCAGGATGGTATCCTTGTGATTTGTTCATATGCTTTGCTTCTTCCTTGTTTTATTTCTTTTGGTAAGTCGGTATTGATAGAGAGTCGTGCCTACGGGCTTGTTTGACAGTTCCTTTATATGTTTCCATTTTCATATTCAGTCATTCGTTATGTGTTTTCCCTAGTTTAGTTTCCGGGATGTTTGCCCGGTGGTGTCAGTTGTGGCTGGTGAATCGGGTGTTTAATAATGAAGACATCGTGTTCATTTCATCATTATCAGTGTTATGGGGTTTGGGAACATAGTTCTTTCAGATGTGGGGCTAATTGCCAATGTCGAGTTGATTTCGGGCAGCTATTGTGATCAAAAGTGTTATATGAGCCTATGTGTGATGTACTATGTTGTGTGGTTGTGCCTTGTGGGTGTAGTCATGAGTTTATGCAACTGATTGAGACTAACGCCGGATATGGATTTAGAATAGGGTCTTTTATAAATGAGTAGAGGGTGAGAAGTAGAGGTAGGAGGCTTATCAGTGGTGATATGAAGGCTATATTGCAGTTGTGATTGTTTCGTCAGACTTTCGTGGATTGGGGTGACGTGGGATTACCTGCGGGTATGTGTTAGAAGTGTACAATCAGTAATTAGATGAGCTTAATGTGAATCCCGGCACGTTCGAGGACGAACGCTTGTTTAAGAGGGGGAGGATGTGATTACCCAAAAGGTCATCCCGTATATTTCTAGATAATTCTATGTTTCGAGTTTGTGAAAACCTCCTTCTATCTCACCTCTATTTACGTGAACAGCCCGGGCGCGTAGCTGGGACGCCTTTATGTGAAAAACTGATAAAAAAAATAACTTTTGTGTTAGAAATTTGAATAAAGTTGACTTCGGCGAACGTTGTTGGTAATATGGGAATTGGGCGTATGCCTGGAATCGAATTACGAGGTCCCAAGTCTGATAAATGAATTTTTAAAAGAAATTGTTTTCTAAAAAATATAAGAGATTTTGAAAAAGGAATTTGAGGTGAAACCTGTGATATCGGGCCCGTATCTTTGTTCTGGAGCCCGGTACAGGTTCGATATGTTTTATATGTGTTATCTTTGAAGTATTTTATTTATTTTAAGTTTAATTCGTAGTTTTTTATGAAATTTTGGTGGTTTTATTACACGAATAAGTCTGTAGGACAGTTTTGAGGTTGTATGCATATTTGGTTTTGCGCTCCGAGGGCTCGGGTAGGTTTATGTTATTTAGCACGAGTGGATATTCCGTGACATGTTTATGTTATGTTAGCACGAAGGGACATGCCATGCCATGTTATGTTATGTTAGCACGAGGGGACATTCAGTGCCATGTTTATGTTATGTTAGCATGAGGGGACATGCCGTGCCATGTTTATGTTATGTTAGCACGAGGGACATGTCGTGCCATGTGATGTTATGTTAGCACGAGGGGACATTTCGTTCCATGTTTATGTTATTTAGCACGAGGGGAAATTTCGTTCCATGTTATGTTGTGTTAGCACGAGGGGACATTCTGTGCCATGTTTATGTTATTTAGCACGAGGGGAAATTTCGTTCCATGTTATGTTGTGTTAGCACGAGGGGACATTCTGTGCCATGTTTATGTTATTTAGCACGAGGGGACATTCCGTGCCGTGTTTATTTTATTTAGCACGAGGGGACATTCCGTGCCGTGTTTACGTTATCTAGCACGAGGGTACATTCCGTTCCGTATATATGCATTATTATTTCCATTGTTCGTGCTTGCTATTTGCTGCATTTATTAGCAAGATTTGACATTCCTCTTATACTGCATGGAAATTTCTGAGTTACGGACTGAGTTCCGGTGGGTAAATCTTGAGGAAAGTTTGATCAAGAGATTTTATTGAAAAAGCAATGGTTTTGAAATGATTATATTTTAATGACTTTTACATCGAAGGTATATTTGAAAAGCCTTAGTCTTGCCTAAAATGATATTTGGAAGTCAATTATTTGGAAAGCCTCTTTGAAAAGCTTCGTATTTTGAAAGAAACTATGTTTTACGTAATTCTCTCTATTAATTAAGCTTATATCTACTTTTGGAGAAAGTATGTTTTCAAAGTAAACTCTTCCATACTGAAATGATTTTATTTGCAAAAAATTTTCATATGAACTGATGTTTAAAGATTTCTACCAGTTATGGATTTTAATCGCTAAGGCCCAATGTGAAAAAACTAACGTGGAGTTGAGTTATCGGTGTTCTCTATTGTATTGTGTTTCCTTTCGATTCGGCTTGTTTTGTTGTCCATCTTTCTGTGTATTTTTTGTGTTGTTTCGTGATTGATTTCTGTAATTTCCTTCCTCTTTATATTGTCATTGTTGTGAATTATCCCGTGAAGTCTTAGATTGATGTAACGTTCGGTCATTTCTATATTCATGTTATTTATTTTGTAGACTAGTGGTGTCTTGACTAGTCATCTTCACTACTCCACCGAGGTTAGTCTTGATACTTACTGCGCACCGCTGTCGTGTGCTCATACTAAATTTCTGCATGTTTTTGTGTGCAGATCCAGGTATATTTTGTAGTAGCTCTATGGATGATTGCCGAGGAGACTCAAGGTAACCTGTTGCTGCATTCGCAGGCTTCAGAGTCTCCTTCTTTGTATTTATTATTCATACATTGTTGTATTTATTTTCAAACAGCTGTACTTAGAAGTTGTAGAAGGGTCGTAGAGCTTATGACTTGTACTACCGATTTTGGGAAAGTTTGTATGTTCTGTTGAGATTCTATTTCAAGACTGTTAGTTTTCCTTTTATTTTTGTTGTTATTAAGTAACTGCTAGACTTACCTATTCCCTAAGACTAGGTGCCATCACGATACCCAGCAGAGGGAATTTGGGTAGTGACATTTAACAATATACATGATATACTTACTTTTTTTATTTGACCTGTATCTTTTTATCTGGCATGAGATGCACATGTGATGCACGTTTGATAAATACAAAAGATAGTTTTATTCAAAATACTTGGCAAAAGATAATATTTATCTTCAAGTGGCTTATTACATCTGAGTTAGTCATGATTATTTGTAACTGAGTGATTGTTTTATTTTAATTTTAAAATACCTTTTTTTTAAATAAGTAATTAGTAGTACGAAAGAGTCAAGTTTTAGTAATTATTTTTACTAAACTAGCAACTAAAAGTTATCGCCAACTACATGCAATGAGATATTTATTGGTTGCTACATATGTATTGAGCTGGGTATTATGGCATTGGGCCAGCTTTGACACCACATAGGAAATGGGCTAACATCAAAATGAAAAGAATGGCCAGCAACTTGTTAAAAAAAAAATATGGGCCTCGACTTATTAATTGGCATTGGGCCAACCATTATTTAAAAGAAAATTGATCACTTATGAACTTTATTAACAATGGGCTATCTAACATTTTTATTTGGCCCATTATTTAATTTGAAGATTTTTAAATGGCAATTAAAGTGGACAAACATTGGTTATTGGTATGGAGATTAATCAGATAAGTGAATAAATGGTTAACCAACTAAGTTATTTCAAGAAATCACGTATAGAACTTAAAGCTAGTTAACCTCATGTGAGTTTACTTTCCAATTTGAAAGAAAGCTATTGTAGACCCAAAGCGAACATGAAGCCTTCAACGGGGAATGATGGATTACCAGTAGATCTGTGTTATGTTATGTGACTTGTGGGTAAGATTGGACGTGGTTTCGAGGGGCTCGGGAGAGTTTCAGATTTATTTTAGATCATTTTCCTTAGTATCTCAAATGTTGGTTCTGGTGTTCCGCACCTGCGAGTGGCATTGCGCAGGTGCGATGGTCGCAGGTGTGAGTCAATTGTCCCAGGTGCGAGGTTTCATGAAGAGTGAAGGTCTGCAGGTGTGGAGGGAATCGCGCAAAAGCGCTGCCGCAGATGTAGTCATTGCCATCGCAGAAGCGACCTGCCTTGCAAATGCGAGCCCTTTTCCGCAAAAGCGAAGGTCGCAGATGCGTCCATCTATCCTGAAGTGCGGATGTTCTAGGCAGAGTTATAAAAGTTGAGGTTTTGTTTTCTGTTGGTTGATTTCCCAATGCACACGCAAGTGTACGTGGTCGACAAGTAATATAGGATTTTAAGTCCAGATATCGTACCCATAGGGACTTCTGATTAACTATCAACTAAAATGAACTCAAACAAATAATTAACTAAAATCAATCTAAAGTAGTAAATTCGGAGATTAAAGAGATTACTAACTTAAAGACTAATTTAAAGTAATTTGATATTCTAGAGTTATGGGTTGTTAAACAATCACGTTGAGTTTTCGACCTAAATCTTCTAATCAGGTTTATTGATTGACGAGGTTAATATTGCTCGTAGCCTTCTCCCGAAGTACAACTCGCCTATTCAAGTTAACCTAATGCCTATATTCCTATGGAATCAGGATTAACAAGAACGCATTAATAATTCTCGTATAATAACCAAGCAAGGCGATTAGGTAATTACCTATCCTAACCGCAAATCCGCTCCCCTGAAGGGTTAAGATCTTTCTCTACCCAATCTTATATGCAATCTAGAATTCCCTCTCCCGAGTTCAACCCTAGATTCGTAGATAGTATTCAATTGTGATCAAGCAATTGAATAATTAAGCACAAGATTGAATAAACAAACCAATTAAGATAAACAATAAGAATAATTCAAGCTTCAACTACAACGTTCATGTAACACCCAATACTCTAGAACTAATAAACTATAAAACTAAAAGAAGAGAAGAGAAGAAAAACTAAGTAGAATCCTCTGTCAAAAGTCTTCTGTCGAATCCCCCTGTCCAAAAGTTCCCAAACGAATTCCCCCCCAATGTGATGTTTTTGGGTCTATTTATATGTTTAAGATGAACCCTCAATGTGTAAAAGACTTCTATTCCAACTTGGAAACACTTAAAACCCGTC
>MDKI01236568.1:0-26368 GCA_005239505.1 Nicotiana paniculata
AACTATTAAATCATCATTAATGGCACTGTTGAAGTAAGTAAGAGTCCAATTTAATACGATCTTTCAATTGACGGTGCAACTCCTCCTTCGTGAACCTGTTCATATTGCCAATTCCAAGCTCGAAAAAGGAGGATAGTTGCGGTAAGTTGACAAGTAGAGCTGAAGTTCCCCAGTGTAACTGGGGAACACTGGGGAACTTCAGCCCCGTATGCTGAAGTTTTTGTCTTTCTAACTGGGAACTTCAGCCCCGTATGCTGAAGTTCCCCAGTTACAAGACAACAACTTCAGCTCTAGATCTGAAGTTTGCAAGCCGTCTACTAGAAAGCTGAAGTTTTGCGTGATTGCCTTTGCTACTTCAGCCCAGCATGCTGAAGTTATGTGCAAAAACAGGTACGAATGTAATTTTTTTTCCAAAGCGAATATAAGTTAAAACGTAGCACAAAAAGTGGGTACGGATGCAAAAGCCCCACCAAAGCCCAACTCAGTCGTTGAATTCAGCCCATCAGGACCGCACATGAGAGTCGGCATTTGCAAGCCATAGTTGTTTTACTGCTAAAACCCCTCTAATGGCAGAAACCCCTCTTCCCTCACTGCCCATCCATGGTTCACTGACCAAATAACCAGAACCCACAAATGATATTCCTCAGAAAATGCAATTCTTGGCACTTCTTACAAATTCTTCAACTCCATAAACCTCCCTTAAACCCAATAGCCTCAACAATCTTAAACTCTTCAACCCCATATCAATCTGCGCAATTTTCATCATCTTTTTTGAGACCCTTTTCCGTTTCAGCTCAGTCTCAACAGAAAGAATCAACCAATTCAGAAACTGTATCCAAAAAGAAACACAAAAAACCATTGGGTGTTTTCTTTCAAGAAGCTGTTGGACTCTTAGAAAAGTCTGAACAATCAGAAAAAAGTGAGGATGAAACTGAAACTGAAACTGAAACCGAAAGCGAAATCAAGGTGCTGAAATGTAAATTAAGAAACTTGGAGGAAGAAGTGAGGATTTTGCTTGAGAAGAAGAAGAATGAAAAAGCTAATAGGAAGGAGGGTAAAAATGGTAATGGGGTGTGTGAAAATGAGGGAAAGAGTAAAAATTTACACGAATTATATGTGAATGAGGAGGGTAAGAATGTAAAATCAAGAAAGTCAACTCCGTTGATTGTGGAGGCTAGAAGTGGTAATGGGGTGTGTGAAAATGAGGGAAAGAGCAAAAAATTACATGAACTGTTTGTGAATGAGGAGGATAATAAGATTGTGAAATCGAGAAAGCCAACGCCGTTGACTATGGAGGATCATAATGTGTACAAAGAGCTTTCACCTGATATGGTGATGTTTGTGACACATTTATACAATGAAGGGTACTTTAAAGATTCAAACTTTTTGCCTAGGAAGAGGTTTGACATTACTTGTTTTGAGAATAGCTATGCCCGCGCTTTTGTAAAGCATGCAGCGGAGCAATTTGGTAGAGATCACCAAGAGATTGCTAAGTAAGAATCAAACTTTAGTTACATTTACCCATTTTTCCATATTGATTGCGATTTGTTTTCTGCCTGTTATGTTTGTTTATTGAGGTTTATCATTGTCTAACTTATGTTTTGTTGATCAACCAAAATATTTCAAGAATAACATCTTTGACAGAATTCAGTTTGCTAATTGATGGATAAAACAATAGTTTTTGTAAACTGAAACATTACTTATGTTGCAGTGTTTAGAAACATGTACTAATTCTTTTGGATATCTCAAGTGTAGGAAAATGTCGGCAGACCTCCACACTTCTCATCATAAAATGCAAAGAGACATAGATATGTGCTGATTTAAGCGATATGATTAGAGCGTTTTATCCCTGCCCCAGCTTCTTTTACATGTGCAGAAAAGGAAAAGAATAGGAGAGAAAATGCTCTACGAAATCATCACATCATCCAACATATAAGAACTCATCTTACGTAGCTTCCCTAGATTGAACAGCTAAGAATGCGTCCCTTTATAGAAAAAATTGTCTAGCGTAAATCTTTAGCAGATATAATAGCCTTAAGAATACAGAAGGCTTTAGGGGACAGTGTCTAGTGGAAGAATCATCTCTTCTCTCTGCTCAATTTACTTCACTGCTCTAATAATGCTAATTGCGTATGTTAGAATTCCTTACTCTGTATTATCCCCTACAAAATGCTATTTAGTGTACCGGAGGTCTCTTCAGTTATAAATGCCGACGACTCCACCTTCCAAATCTTGCACTCATATTTTTATTCTTGTTTTCCTCACATGCCTTCTACGATAAATTGTATACACCTAATTCTCTGCCAATTGTTGAGAATAAACACAGTGGTTCAACATAGACATTCCGTATTGCACTATGCTTTCCGCTGTAGAATCTCCAACTAGGACTACTTTCAAGGTAACCTTTTTAGAGCAAGCTATCGACATATGGAATTTATGTTTCCAGTAAAATTCAAGGTGAAAAATCTTTTTAAGCTTTTTTCATGCTGAACTTTTCAATAAATGATCTGTTTACTATTAATTAAAAGTGAAAATTCCATTTCTGTACAATTACAAACTAAGCCAGTAAGCTCAGTGTTAGCCAGTTTAGACTAAGGATATCTAGGTGGGATTGAAGAGATCAGATTCTGATTACCGTATAGAACATGACAATGAGCAATTTCAAAGACAAATCTATCAATTCCAGGAGTGTAGGACTTATAACTTTTTTATTGTCTTGGGATTCTGACTGGTTTCACTGAATTATAATTTCAGATGTGCACATGTTTTCCTTTTCAGTCCTTTTGTTTTTCTTTCCTTTTCTTGTCTAGTGGTTATTACTTAGTTGATAGTGACAAAAGCTTGTTATCATAGTAATAGGGAGAAAGGTAAGGAGGAGATTAATATATAAAGAAGAGTTATCAAAGGAAAAGTAATAATGAGACGATATTAAAATATAGATGTACAAGAATCAAATGAGACTTTAATTTGACAATTTGTTCTTAGGGCCTTGACCTTAACCTAGGCGAAGTGCTCGTTGGCCCCCACCAGTTTCCTGTTCTTATTTCGTTTTTTATTTATTACCATCGCACTAACTATCCAGAAACAAAATATCAGGGGAAATACTTGATGCAAGTGAATATAAACGGGGAAGCTAGTGTACTATTCGGGTGTTTTTTTTCCTCACTTAACATGTGTGAGTGTTTTTTCTTGTTTGATAAGTAACGTGTGTGAGAGTATGTTACACACATTATGGTCATTTTTCTTTTTGTTTCAAACTTCAAGAGGTATTGAGTTGTGATGTTTGTTCAGACATTTTCCTTCTTTTGGTTTAAATACTACTTTATATCCCCTAGCTTTCTTCATTCAGATCCTTAATCTATTGACTTGGTTGTGCAGATGGTTGTCTGGCAGTGACTTGAAGAACGTGGCCCTTTTTGGTTGCCCTTCCATTGCAAAGAAGACTGTTTTTTCTGCTAAGAGGTTGCGTACATATTTCAGAATTCAAGAAGATAATGTGAGTCTCTTTTTCCTTTTTTTCTGGATATTCTCAAAATTCTTCCCTCCTTTTTCTCGATTCACCATATGATCTCAAATTTGATGTGCTTATTTCAGGTATGCCGCAAATGTGCCTTAAAAGCGTCATGCAAGTTTGTGAATCAGAGTGTGTGGAAAGGCGATATGACAAATTTACACTTGGCTGTTGTGATGAGGGTTATTACTCTGTATGCTTTGGAGTCAGTTCCTCCACAGTTAGTAATACCAGATGAAATAAAGGCTTCTGTCAGTCGATTACTGAAGGACATTGTGAGGCTTAGTCAAACTGTGTCTTAACACTTCTTCATAATCAGACGAGTTGATCAACATACAGGTAGATTAGTCTAATTGTTGACGATGTGCTATATCCTGTCATGATCTTGCTTGTTCTACGCCTTGTCGCACTATATTATATCGTGCTTATTTTACGAAGAGTAACAAAGTCAAATGTTCTTGAAAAGCATGAATTTTCCTTGATCTAAGGCCCAACATTTTTAACAAGACTGCATTCAGCCTGGCAGAAAATGTATGATGTCTGTCAATTGAAAATCGAAGTATAACGAAGTCAAATATTTGTGTTGGCAGGAAATATATCAAAAGGTTTCTCATTGAATATGCAATATTAGCAAATTACTTCTCATTTATTTTGGATTCGGAATAATTGCTTGAACATTCGTTGATACTTTACCTGTGCTTTAATTTCTATTACCAAGTTGTAGATGCCAATTCGGTCTCTTTTTGTGTGATCAACAATACGAATAAACTGATGGAGAAAACATGTAACATTCCATGCCAACGCTAAGCAGCAATTCCCTAATATATCAAATATTTAAATTCATTTCATGCCACTATCGGAACAACCTTTCTGCCTTCTTAAAGGTAGGGGTAAGGTCTGCGTACACGCTACCCTCCTCAGATCCAACTTGTGGGATTACACTGGATGTTTTTTGTTGTTGCTGTTGTTGTATTTTAAGTAAAATGAGTCCATCTCGAGGTTTTTGAGATAGAATAAACAGAGTGATTAGCATTAAACCTTCATTTGTTAGAAATTTGTTTTACTTTTACAGGCTTACCATGGATCATTTTGATGAGAACATAAACCGAGAAAACTGTCAATGACTCTTTTTTTATGTCCTTTTGTTTTGTTTTGTTTTGACGGTGGTATTCGGGCTAGTTTGTGTGCACCTCGACTATTTACCGCGTACTTGTTCGACTATTTACCGCGTACTTGCTCTCTCCTATCAATATAGGTACCCTGGTAACTCTGTTTTTTCCTCTATGAATGACTTAAAAGGTAAACCTTCTGGGGAAACACTTGGTAATTTTTACATCTGTCTAAACCTTGGTGAATAGAATTATTTAGTACTTGTGCTAGTATAATAGTATTAGATAACAAGTGCCTAGTAGAACACTCGACCGTTCAAGCTGGCAGGAACACCACTATTATGTATACTTGAAAAAACAAGGGAGAAGATGTAATGGGGACAAAAATAGGGATATTTTTGTATAATTAAAATCTTAGTGAACTCAAATGTCATCAAACCTAATCAGAATTGTTGTTGAGCCTTTTCCTTAAATTGTCTTCAAGTAAAACTAGTTTTTGAATTTGGTAATATATGAAGATTCCCACCACTAGACTCATTTGAAATCCAACTAATTTAAGCAATTAAACAAAAAAAATTGCAGTGATATAGATATGACACCTTTATGATTTAGGGAGTCCAACAATTTTTCTTTTAACTATAATTTTCTAAGCAATTTCTAAATATCTTTTACTACTACACTGCAATTTATCATACCCTTAGCATAGTTCCAATATATGTAAAGTTTATTGTTTAAAAATAAGAAATATTAATGTTTGAATTCTGTAAAATTAAATTAGTTGATCGTCCTACTTAGAGTTCGGTTGTTCTTTCTGAAAAAGTGGGAGTACATAAAACAACATTAAATCAAAGCGAAATATATAAATGGCTCATTTAAGTTGTCCACAACAAACAAATGGACACCCCAACAGACTCATTTACCTAGTAGACACTGGGGCTTTTGCATCCGTACCCATTTTTTGTGTCACGTTTTAACTTATATCCTCTTTGTAAAAAAAATTGCAAGTGTACCTGCTTTTGCGCATAACTTCAGCATACAGGGCTGAAGTAGCAAAGGCAATCACGCAAAACTTCAGCATTCTAGTAGACGGGCCTGAAGTAGCTTGCGAACTTCAGCTCTAGAGCTGAAGTTCGCGTCTTTGTAACTGAGGAACTAACTTCAGCTCTAGAGCTGAAGTTTTTGTCTTTGTAACTGGGAAACTTCAGCTCTAGTAAATGGGGAACTTCAGCTCTAGAGCTGTCGTTCGCCAAATCTTGTTCAGTTCCTTCCAAGCTCGGCTTTGTCTGAATCTTCGTGGAAGAAGAAGAAGCGGTTCACCAGCCACTACATCTGTAGATCCCAGTCAGGTTTGGTCCTCCGAGCAGCAACCCGGCCGGTATACACCCCATAGAGGAAATTGGGTTGTGAGGTGAGTAACTATATTCAACAATCATTTGTCAACATCGTTCCTAAGCCCTACTAAGTAAAGGGGGATGTGGAAATAAACTACAAATTAAACAAAGAAATTATTTTTGACCATTGAACTGTTCCTACCTTCTAGCACTTCACCTTTTCACCCTAAATTGGAACTTGTTCATGACAGAATAATGCTTCATTGTATTGGCAATTGTTTGCTTGTCTTTGTATACTTGGCCTACTTCAATAACACTTAGCGTATGTTCTGTTATGATGATACTTTCATATTCCACTATCGCCGAATATGTTGGCATATCAATCAACTTCAGTGTTCCAGATGAACATGCAATCAATTAAAGCTAACTACAGTTCTGAGATATATCGTAGATAGTTTGTAGTAAAATTGTAGAACACGTGAAAGCAGCATTTCTCGAAGTAGCATTCCCATAAGTAGAGGATGAAACCCTTGCTTGTTTATCCCGACGAGGGTTTATGAATCACTCAAACGAGCCTTTCTAGCCGCATCTGAATCGGCATCCCTATCCATATGTTTATGCGCAGGGGCATCCAAATCCGAATCTGTAGAATCTATTGGGGAATCCCCATCCGCACCCGAATTGGCTAAATCTAGTATAGTGGGTCTTGTTCCGATGCGGGAAAAAATCTTTTTAAAGGGCATCTCGGCGAAAGAGGACTGAGAACCATAAGGCGAGCGCCAAAACGCTAGCACAAACTGCTCCCACAGACACGCATGATAAGGGGGTGTTGAACTACACTTGTTATGTGGTTTTTTTGTAGCAATATTGTAGAAAAGTGTAGAATGCATGAAATATAAACAAACATCACCACTGATATAACATAGCAAACCTACAATTGTGTTTGAATTAGAGATATTGCATTCCAAATCGAAATCACGCGTGTTATATATAGAGGATACATTCCTAAACTTTTGTTTTCCTTTTTCGTCTCCATGTATACTCGAACTCCCATATCGTTCCGAATTTTCATTGGAGGACAATGTTCGTTAACAATGTATTTGATTTCGATAATTTTTTCTAACGTATCGATCATTAGATGCTCTGCGATTGCAGAACAATTGACTATAATTTGAATCTTCACTGACTATAATTCCGTCAACATTAAAATCTTGGTATCTCCCAAAGCTATCTCAACTGCCATTTAGCTGAAGCATAATAGCTATTTTTGACATTATTGCGCGAAATTCAGTACAATTGTAGATAATTGCTTCGCTTATGGTTGTGAAACCAGAATAGACAGATAAAAGCAGAGTATCGGAAAAGCAGAGTATCAGAATTGTGAGAAAAACGGCTTAATTGCAAGCTTAATTCATTGCGATTATTGCGTTGCAAAAATCTCGGTAAAATCCTACGCTATCCCAAAATCCCGCTTCTAAAAAAGGAATGCTACTGCAAAAAGGATTCTAGTTTAAATAATTGCATAGAATTTGTAGACAAAACGTGTTCAGACCGGGTAATTAAGTAAACATAAATATTTTTTTTTAATAAAATTGTATATAGTGTATAGAAATGAAAAAACCCCCCCACAATTATGGGGGAGGCCCGTGGTCCTATATTCATCCGGTAGTCAAGCAAAATTAATGAGTTTTCACATCACTGCACGAAATGTCACTTTGAATCTGGCATGCTCAATACCTGCATAGGTGCAATCAGTTTTTTTTTAGAATTTATGTTGCTCGGACTTTCTTTGCACCTGTATCGATTTTCCAAAAAAAAGCATTATATTTAGAGAATTTGTCACTCATTCACTAATATTTTGAAGAGTTTGAGCAACATAGCTTAAAATCGCAAGGCTTATGCCATAACTCGTGGTTCAATGGACTATGCATCAACAAGTTGGTGTATTGTTCGGAGATAATTAATTGAGCCTGAGCCACCCTACACTTGGCTTATAGAGCTCGATTAAAAGCTCTAGTGCCCCTAATGGCAGGATCTAAATGTTATGTGACAACATTTGTGACGTTATTGTAGGACTAAAATAAAACAAAATGTGTCATATGTATCATATTCATTATTTATCTAATATTTGGTATTTATATTGAAGTTCGATTAAATTCGAATTCATTTTAGGGAGTCTCATGTTGGGTGTAAGCACTCTCTTAGCAAAACGACTAGGGTTTAACTCGAGAGCTTTAGGTAAGAATGACGAGTGTGATGACCAAAAAGTCATCTCTCATTTTATAAGTCAAAACTGTGTTCCGAGGCCTTGAAAACCTCTTTTTATCTCACATCGTTTTGCGTTCGCATCCTAAGCCTATATCCGGAAAGCTTTTATGTGAAAACTGAGGGAAATGCTAATCTAGCCTTTAACATTGAATTTAAGTTGACTTCGATCAACATTTTAGGTAAATAGACCCGGACCCATGATTCGACGGTCCCGGAGGGTCCATAGGAAAATATGGGACTTGGGCGTGTGCCCGGAATTCAATTCCGAGGTCCCAAGCCCGAGAAATGAATTTTTGAAAGAAATTGTTTTACTGAAACTATAAGAGTCTTTGAAAATTTGATTATATTTGAAATTGATGGTATCGGGCCCATATTTTGGTTCCGGAGCCCTGTACATGCTTAGTATAGTATTTGAGTGATGCCTGTAAAATTTGGTAAGAAACGGAGGTCATTTGACGTGATTCGGACCCGTAGTTGTGAAATTTGAAACTTTGAAAGTTTTGAGATTTTTCTTTGATTTCTATGCTAAATTTTTTGTTTAAGATGTTATTTTGTCAATTTGATCGCACGAGTAAGTCCGTAGGATGTTTTTGAGGTTGTGTGCATGTTCGGTTTGGAGCCCCGAGGGCTCGGGTGAGTTTCGGGTACGTTTCATGGTGTTTGAACTTGGAAAATCACTGCTGATGCACCAGTTCTGGTGTGCTCGCACCTGCGAGCCTAGGGCCGCAGGTGCGAGTTCACAGGTGCGGTCCAATCCAGCCTGCCCTCTTTCCACAGGTGCGGCAACTTTTCCGCAGAAGCGGTTCCGCAGGAGAGGATAGTCCTTCGCAGGTGCGGCCCTCAGTGGCCTTGCCCACTTCCGCAGGTGCGACCCAAGCACCGCAGGTGCGAGGGTCGGGCAGTGTGTTTTAAGTTAGCTTCATCCGTTTTCATTTTCACTTCTTCACAAAAATAGGAGGCTTAGGGCGATTTTCTCAAGAGATTTTCTTCCCAAATCATAGTTAAGTGTCCATTTACTAGTTTCTTTCAACTTTCTAATGTTTTTCATCAACTTTTATCAAGAATTCTAGGGTTTTAATGGTAGAAAATTGGGGATTTGGGTAGAGTTAGGACTTTTTGAATAATTGGAATTTAGACCTCGTTTTGAGTTCGGATTTCGAAACTAATTATATATTTAGGCTCGTGGGTGAATGGGTGATCGCATTTTGGTCCGAACCTCGTGTTTTGACCAAGAGGGCCGGAATCGATTTTTGAATTTTTAGGAAGAATGGTAGAAGATTCATAATTAAGCATTGGGGTTGAATTATTTAGCATTTATTGATATTATTAAGCTAATTATGGCTAGATACAATCGAATTGGAAGCGAATTCTAAAGGGAAAGCAGTAATTGAGGCTTGAGTTTGGTCGTGGATTTCGAGGTAAATGTTTTGCTTAACCTTAGCTTGAGGGAATAGGTGTTGTGTCCTATTTGCTATGTGTAAGTATCATGTTCAATGTATAAGTGAGGTGACGAGTACCTATACGGTTGTGTCAAGCATGCCCGTGAGTCGAATATTGTGATTTATGTGGTTTTTCGTTAAGTAATACTTGAATTTCACTTTATAGCTATCCATGTTGGTGGAAATTCCTTGATATTGAACGGTGTTGAGTATTGGTTTCAGTTGAAGATTTCTATGTGAAGTTATGTACTAAGTGAGATGGGTTATAGTTGTTATCCCTGCCGGGATGGTATTAATTCCACTGTTGACCCCCTTCCCGGGAAGTTATGGTTTTATTTTTGTTTACTGTTAATTTCCTTGTTGGATTACTGTCATTTGATGTGTTTGGGTGAGAAAGAGTGTAAAAGCATGAAGGGTGATGCCGTGCGTGAGATTGTGAGTGAATGTTAATGCACGAAGGGTGATGTCGTGCCGATATTGTGATTGTAAAAGCACGAAGGGTGATGTCGTGCCATGGTATGAGTGATAATGCACGACGGATAATGTCGTGCCATGATTATGTGAGGTAAAAACACGAAGGGTGATGCCGTGTTGAATATATTGATTCTGATGGTGAGGAGGAGAGTAAAAGCACGAAGGGTGATGCTTTGCACTTGCTTTTGTGTTACTATTCTGTTGCTTAAATGGATATATAATTTGTGCTTTATCTCGTTATTTCCATTATTTTATATTTCCCCCCCTCAGCATGTTCCCCTTTCCTTTATGCTCAACTGCTTATTTCTCGTTGTTATTATTTTCTCCGTATACTGTTAAACTGCACAGGTTGATTTGGTTGTCGTGTCCTAGCCTCGTCACTACTTCGCCGAGGTTAGGCTCGTCACTTACTCAGTACATGGGATCGGTTGTACTGATACTACACTCTGCACTTTTGTGCAGATCCTAGTACTGGACTCTTCGGACCTTAGATCAAGGTTGCTGCCTTTAGTCTAGTGGAGACGCCCGCAGGCCTTAGCGTCCCTTCCTATTTCATTTATATTTTGTTCTTGTTTACTTCTGAGACAAATGTATACTTATATTTTGTTCAGACTCCTATTTCTAGTATTCATAGACAGTCCGTGAGGTTGTGACACTTGTTCTGGGAATACTTTGGTTCTGGATTTCGTATTAGCATTATATCAAACAGTTGAATCATGTTACTAACGTATATTTTAAATTTCATAATTTTATTATAAAGTATGGTAAACTGTTAAAAGTGAAGGAATAAGGTAATTAATCATTAACGTTGGCTTGCCTAGCGGGTTCAATGTTAGGCGCCATCACAGTCCCGACGGTGGGAAATCCGGGTCGTGACAAGTTGGTATCAGAGCACTAGGTTGCTTAGGTCTCAAAATTTACGAAAAAGCTTAATAGAGTCTGAGGGATCGGTACAGAGACGTCTGTGCTTATCCCTAGAGGCTACAGAGTTTAGGAATGACTTCACATCTATTCTTCTCTGTCGTGTGATTTGATGTCTCAAAACTAACTGGATTTCTACTCTATTCTCTCGCAAATGGCAAGAACATGTGCTTCTTCATCCACTGATTAGGAGCCAGAGTCTCTAGTTGCAGCTCCTACGAGGGCCGAGGCCGAGGCTGTGCTAGAGGCCGAGGCAGGGGAAGAGCTCAGGCCAGAGTAGCAGCCCAAGTGGCGGAGCCTCAGGTAGAGTTTGCTGGTGAGGTTCTTGCCCAGACAGTCCCGGTTGGACCAGCCCAGGTTCCCGATGGATTCATTGCCACCCTAGTACTTCAGGATGCTCTGGTCCGTCTAGTGGGCCTCATGGAGAGTGTCACTCAGGCAGGTTTGCTTCCTGCAGCACCAGCCGTCTCTCAGGCTGAGAGAGGAGCCCAGACTCCCGCTACTCGTTTTCCGGAGCAGTTGGCTTCTCAGTTTTAGAATCTAGTAGCTCAGCCAGCTGGGATAGTTCAACCGGGTATTGTGGCTAAGACCGGTGATGGAGCAGTTATGTCTGTTGATGCTTTGTGGAGGTTGGACAGGTTCACCAAGCTGTTTACTACTACTTATAGCAGTGCATCTTCAGAGGATCCCCAGGACTATTGGATAGTTTTCACGAGGTTCTACGGAACATGGGGATAGTGGAGACCAATGTGGTCAACTTTGCTACTTTTCGTCTGTTAGGTCCCGCCAAGACTTGGTGGAGAGATTGTTGTTTGGCTAGACCAGCTAGATCACCGGCCTTGACTTGGGCCCAGTTCACTCAGCTATTTCTGGAGAAGTTTCTTCCTATCACTCAGAGAGAGGATCTTCGGAGGCATTTTGAGCGTCTCCAGCAGGGTTCTATGATCGTCACTCAGTACGAGACCAGATTTGTTACCTTGGCCCGGCATGCTATTATGATACTTCCCATAGAGAGAGAGAGGGTGAGGAGATTTATTGAGGGACTAGCTTAGCCGATCAGATTGCAGATGGCCAAGGAGACAGGAAGTGAGATTTCTTTCCAGGATGCAGCCAATGTGGCCAGACGAGATGAGATGGTTCTGTTGCAGGGGGGTGGTCAGGGGTCTGGCAAGAGACCCCGTCATTTTGGCTGGTTCAGTGGTGCCTCATCTGGAGGCAGGGATTCTTTTGGTAGGGGCCATTCTCTTAGGCCGTTTCATTCAGCACTTCAGGTTTCTCGCAGTGCTCCAGGTGGCCGTGGTTCTCATATGCATTATTCTGATCAGTTTCCCTACAGTGCACCATCAGCTCCTATCAGTGCACCGCCGCTTCAGAGTTTTCATGGTGGTTACTCAGGTCATCAGGGTCAGTTTCAGGGTCAGCGGCCTCAGCAGCCAAGGGCTTGTTATACTTGTGGTGATCAGAGGCACATTGCTAGATATTTCCCTCGAGCCTCGAGCAGTTCTCAGTACCAGGTTCTCGTACTATGGTTCCCGCACCAGGTTCTCTACCACCCGCTCAGCCACCCAGAGGTCGGGGTCGAGGTGTTAAAGGTGGAGGTCAGGCAGTTAGAGGTGGACGCTCGTCTACTAGAGGTAGATGTTAGCCAGCAGGAGGCTGTCCCAGGGACGTAGTTCAGATGGGTGGGGCCTAGCCCCGATGTTATGTTATTCCAGCCAGACCTGAGGCTGAGGCCTCCGATGCAGTTATCACAGGTATGGTTTCAGTTTGCAGCAGGGATGGTTCGGTTTTATTTGATCCGGGGTCCAACATTTTCCTATTTGTCATCTTATTTTGCTCCTTATTTGGTTATGCCTCGTGATCCTCTGAGTACTCCTGTATATGTGTCTACACCGGTGGGTGATTTAATTGTGGTAGATCGCGTTTACCGTTCGTGTGTAGTGGTTATTGGTGGTCTTGAGACTAATGTAGATCTTCTACTTCTTGATATGGTAGATTTTGATGTTATTTTGGGGATGTATTGGCTGTCGCCTTATCATGCCATATTGGACTGTCATGCCAAGATCGTGAACTTAGCATTGGCAAGGTTTCCTCGACTAGACTGGAGAGGAACTCCTGGTCATTCTTCCAGCAGGGTTATCTCATATATGAAGGCTCGACGTATGGTCGAGAAGGGGTGTTTGGCCTATTTGGCCTATGTTCGCTATTCTAGTGCCGAGGTTCCTTCTATGGAGTTTGTGCCCATTGTCCGCGCGTTTCCAAAGGTGTTTCCTACAGACCTGCCGGGTATGCCACCCAACAGGGATATTGACTTTTTCATTGAGTTGGCTCCTGGCACTCAGCCCATTTCTATTATCGTATGGCCCCGCCAGAGTTGAAGGAGTTGAAAGAACAGTTGCAGGACTTTCTTGATAAAGGATTTATTAGGCCTAGTGTCTCGCCTTGGGGTGTGCCAGTGTTGTTTGTCAGGAAGAAGGACGGATCGATGAGGATGTGCATAGATTATCGACAATTGAACAAGGTTACCATCAAGAACAAGTATCCATTGCCGAGAATTACTGATTTGTTTGATAAGCTTCAGGGTGCCAAGGTATTTTCGAAGATTGATTTGAGATCTAGCTACCACCAGTTGAGGATTAGGGTATCCGATGTTCCTAAGACAGCTTTTCGCACTCGATACGGGCATTATGAGTTCTTAGTGATGTGATTCGGGTTGGCAAATGCCCCAGCTTCTTTTATGGACTTGATGAACCGAGTGTTCAGGCTTTATTTGGATTCCTTCGTGATTGTCTTTATTAATTCATTCCCGCAGTCGGGAGGAGCATGAGCAGCACCTTCGAGTCGTTCTCCAGACTCTGAAGGACAGTCAGTTATATGCCAAGTTTTCGAAATGTGAGTTTTGGTTGAGTTCAGTTGCATTTCTGGGTCATGTTGTATCAGCAGAGGGTATTAAGGTGGATCCTAAGAAGATTTCAGCAGTCAAGGATTGGCCTAGACCCACATCAGCTACAGAGATCCGTAGTTTCTTAGGTTTGGCGGGCTATTACCGTCGGTTCGTGGAGGGGTTTTCATCTATTGCAGACCCGATGACCAGGTTGACTCAGAAGGGTTCCAGTTCAGGTGGTCAGAGGAGTGTGAGGCGAGCTTCCAGAAGCTCAAGACAGCTTTGACTACGGCGTCGGTGTTGGTTTTGGCCACAGGTTCAGGGCCATACATTGTGTATTGTGATGCATCTCGGGTTGGACTTGGTGCAGTGTTGATGCAGGATGGCAAGGTTATTCCATATGCTTCACTTCAGTTGAAGATCCAGGAGAAGAATTATTCAGTTCATGATTTGGAGCTAGCAACCATTGTTCACGCAGTGAAGATTTGGAGGCATTATCTATATGGCGTGTCATGTGAGGTGTTCACGGATCACAAGAGTTTGCAATATTTGTTCAAGTAGAAGGAGCTAAATTTAAGGCAGAAGAGATGGTTGGAGCTATTGAAAGACTGTGATATCACCATCTTATATCATCCGGGGAAGGCCAATGCGGTGGCCGATGCTTTGAGTAGGAAGTCAGCCAGTATGGGTAGTCTTGCATATATTCCGGTCGGGGACAGACCGCTTGCTTTGGATGTTCAGGATTTAGCCAATCGATTCATGAGATTGGATGTTTCTAAGCCCGACCGTGTTCTAGCTTATACAGTTTCTCGTTCTTCATTATTTGACCGTATTCGAGATCGGCAGTATGATGATCCTTATTTGTGTGTCCTTAGGGATACGGTGCAACACTGTGGTGCTAAGCAGGTTACCGTTGGTGATGATGGAGTTTTACGGATGCATGGTCGTATTTGTGTGCCCAATGTGGATGGACTTCGTGAGTTGATTTTAGAGGAGGCCCATAGTTCCCGGTACTCCATTCATCCGGGCGCCGCAAAGATGTATCAGGATTTGCGACAACACTTATGTTGGAGGAGGATGAATAAGGATATTGTGGCATATGTAGCTCGGTGTTTGAATTGTCATCAAGTTAAGTACGAGCATCAGAGGCCTGGTGGATTGCTTCAGCAGATTGAGATTCCTGAGTGGAAGTGGGAGCGTATCACCATAGATTTCATTGTTGGACTCCCACGGACTCAGAGGAAGTTCGATGCAGTATGAGTTATTGTGGATAGGCTGACCAAGTCAGAACATATCATCCATGTGGCAGTTTCATATTCTTCGGAGAGATTGACAGAGATCTACATTAGGGAGATTGTTCGTCTTCATGGTGTGCACGTGTCTATTATTTCTGACCGAGGTACGCAGTTTACCTCGGATTTCTGGAGGGCATTTCAGCATGAGTTGGGCACGAGAGTTGAGTTCAGCACAGCGTTTCATCCTCAAACGGACAATCCTAGCGTACTCTTCAGATTTTGGAGAATATGCTACGAGCCTGTGTCATTGACTTTAGAGGTTCTTGGGATCAGTTCTTGCCATTAGCTGAGTTTGCCTACAACAACAGCTATCAGTCAAGCATTCAAATGGCTCCTTATGAGGCATTATATGGTAGGCGGTGTCGGTCGCCGGTTGGGTGGTTTGAGCCGGGAGGGCTCGGTTGTTGGGTACAGACTTAGTGCAGGATGCCTTGGATAAGGTTAAGATCATACAGGATAGACGTCGTACAACTCGGTCCAGGCAGAAGAGTTATGCCGACCGCCGAGTTCGTGATGTAGCATTCATGGTCGGAGAGCGGGTGTTGCTTCGGGTGTCGCCCATGAAGGGCGTGATGAGATTTGGGAAGAAGGGCAAGCTAAGCCCTAGGTTCATTGGTCCGTTTGAGATTCTTGATAGAGTGGGAGAGGTGGCTTACAGACTTGCGTTGCCACCAAATTTATCAGTTGTGCATCCAGTGTTTCATGTGTCTATGCTTCGGAAGTATCACGGCGATCCAGCCCATGTGTTAGACTTCAAAAGTGTCCAATTGGACAAGGATTTGGCCTATTAGGAGGAGCCGGTAGCCATATTATACCGAAAGGTTCGTTAGTTGAGATCGAAGAGTTATCCTTCGGTTCGTGTTCAGTGGAGAGGTCAGCCTGCTGAGGCAGCTACCTGGGAGTCCGAGTCCGATATGCGGAGCCGGTATCCCCACGTTTCCCCGATTCAGGTATTTTTCTATGTCCGTTCGAGGACAAACGGTTGTTTTAGAGGTGGAGAATGTGATGACCCAAAAAGTCATATCTCATTTTATAAGTCAAAACTATGTTCCGAGGCCTTGAAAACCTCCTTTTATCTAACCTCATTTTGCGTGCGCAGCCCGAGCGTATATCCGGGAAGCTTTTATGTGAAAAACTGAGGGAAATTCTAATTTTGCCTTTAAAATTGAATTTAAGTTGACTTCGGTCAACATTTTGGGTAAACAGACCCGGACCCGTGATTTGACGGTCCCGGAGGGTCCGTAGGAAAATATGGGACTTGGGCGTGTGTCCGGAATTGAATTCCGAGGTCCCAAGCCCGAGAAATAAATTTTTGAAAGAAATTATTTTACTGAAATTATAAGAGTCTTTGGAAATTTGATTATATTTGGAATTTATGGTATTGGGCCCGTATTTTGGTTCCGGAGCCCTGTATAGGTTTAATATAGTATTTGAGTGATGCCTGTAAAATTTGGTAAGAAACGGAGGTCATTTGACGTGATTCGGACCCGTAGTTGCGAAATTTGAAACTTTAAAAAGTTTTGAGATTTTTCTTTGATTTCTATGCTAAATTCATTGTTTAAGATGTTATTTTGTCGATTTGATCGCACGAGTAAATCCGTAGGATGTTTTTGAGGTTGCGTGCATGTTTGGTTTGGAGCCCCGAGGGCTCAGGTGAGTTTCGGGTAGGTTTCGGGGTGTTTGAATTTGGAAAATCACTGCTGGTGCACCAGTTCTAGTGTGCCTGAACCTGCGAGCCTACGGTCGCAGGTGCGAGTTCGCAGGTGCGGACCTTCAGCCGCAGGTGCAGTCCAGCCCAGCCTGCCCTCTTTCCGCAGGTGCAGCAACTTTTCCGCAGAAGCGCTTGCGCAGGAGTGGATACTCCTCCGCAAGTGCGACCCTCAGTGGCCTTGCAGATTTCCGTAGGTGCGACCCAAGCACCGCAGGTGCGAGAGTAGGCAGTGTGTTTTAAGTTAGAGCTTCATCCGTTTTATTTCACTTTTTTCACAAAAATAGGAGGCTTAGGGCGATTTTCTCAAGAGATTTTCTTCCCAAATCATAGATAAGTATCCATTTACTAGTTTGTTTCAACTTTCTAATGTTTTTCATCAACTTTTATCAAGAATTCTAGGGCTTTAATGGTAGAAAAATTGAGGATTTAGGTAGAGTTAGGGCTTTTTGAATAATTGGAATTTAGACCTCGTTTTGAGGTCGAATTTCGAAACTAATTACATATTTGGGCTCGTGGGTGAATGGTTGATCGGATTTTGGTCCGAACCTTGTGCTTTGACCAAGCGGGCCCGGGGTCGATTTGTGACTATTTAGGAAGAATGATAGAAGATTCATAATTAAGCATTGTGGTCGAATTATTTAGCATTTATTGATATTATTAAGCTAATTATGTCTAGATACAATCGAATTGGAGGTGAATTCTAAAGGGAAAGCGGTAATTGAGGCTTGAGTTTGGTCGTGGATTTCGAGGTAAGTGTTTGGCTTAACCTTAGCTTGAGGGAATATGTGTTATGTCCTATTTGCTATGTGTAAGTATCATGTTCAACGTATTGGTGAGGTGACGAGTACCTATACGTTGGTGTCAAGCATGACCGTGAGTCGAATATTGTGATTTATGTGGTTTTTTCGTAAGTAATACCTGAGTTTCACTTTATAACTATCCATGTTGGTGGAAATTCCTTGATATTGAACGGTGTTGAGTATTGGTTTCAGTTGAAGATTTCTATGTGAAGTTATGTACTAAGTGAGATAGGTTATAGATGTTTCCCCTGCTGGGATGGTATTGATTCCACTGTTGACCCCCTTGCCGGGACGTTATGGTTTTATTTTTGTTTACTCTGTTAATTTCCTTGTTGAATTGCTGTCATTTGATGTGTTTGGGTGAGTAAGAGTGTAAAAGAACGAAGGGTGATGTCGTGCGTGAGATTGTGAGTGAATGTTAATGCATGAAGGGTGATGCCGTACCGATATTGTGATTGTAAAAGCACGAAGGGTGATGTCGTGCCATGATATGAGTGATAATGCACGAAGGATAATGTCGTGCCATGATTATGTGAGGTAAAAGCACGAACGGTGATACCGTGCTGGATATATTGAATCTGATAGTGAGGACGAGAGTAAAAGCACGAAGGGTGATGCCGTGCACTTGCTTTTGTGTTACTATTATGTTGCTTAAATTGATATCTAATTTGTGTTTTATCTCGTTACTTCCATTATTTGATATTTCCTCCCCTCAGGATGTTCCCCTTTCCTTTATGCTCAGCTGCTTATTTCTCGTTGTTATTATTTTCTCCGTATACTGTTAAACTGCACAGGTTAATTCGGTTGTCGTGTCCTAGTCTCGTCACTACTTTGCCGAGGTTAGGCTCGGCACTTACTAGTACATGGGGTCGGTTGTACTGATACTACACTCTGCACTTTTGTGCAGATCCCGGTACTGGACTCTTCGGACCTTAGATCAGGGTTGCTGCCTTCAGTCCAATGGAGACTCCGAGGTAGTTCCGCAGACGTCCGCAGACCTTGCCGTCGCCTCCTATTTCATTTATATTTTGTTCTTATTTACTTATAAGACAAATGTATACTTATATTTTGTTCAGACTCCTATTTGTAGTATTCATAGACAGTCTGTGAGGTTGTGACACTTGTTCTGGGAATACTTTGGTTCTGGATTTCGTATTAGTATTATATCAAACAGTTGAATCATGTTGTTAACGTATTTTAAATTCCGTGATTTTATTATAAAGTCTGGTAAACTATTAAAGGTGAAGGAATAAGGTAATTAATCATTAACGTTGGTTTGCCTAGTGGGTTCAATGTTACGCGTCATCACGGTCGCGACGGTGAGAAATTCGGGTCGTGACAATGAGTACTTTTCATTTCAGCACAATCCTTGTTATTGGTCATATCTAGAGGTGTCAAATGGGCAGGTTGGCTTGATTTTGGGCGGGCCTAACTGGGCTGAGTTAATAAATGGGCAGATCAATGACCTGTCCAAAAGTAGGACGGGTTGAGATGGGTTGGGTCAAGTTGGGCTAAAATTTGGATCAGAACCCAACTCGCCCAACTCTTACCAAGCGTTAATTAATGTGTATTATTTTTCTATGATTGTTTAATAATCAAATAAGATTTTTTTTTCTTTTGTTATAGTCATATATAACATATCAAACAAAAACATATATAATTTTTGAGATATTTTAGTATAGTTACTCATGGATCAATTTGGGCTAAAAATCTACCCAACTTTTGATGGGTTGAAATAAATTGGGTCAAGATGGGCTGAGTTCAACAAATGCACGGGTCAATAACCAACCCAACTTTGGATGGATTGGGTGAGTCAAATGGATTTTGAGCTCAAATTGCCCCTAATCATATCTATCATCATAATTAATAGGGCACAAGTCTTCCATTTTTGACTATTTGGCATTAAAATAACAAATGGAGTGGAGTGCAAGCCCTGCAACTGTCAATATTCAAGTCCCAGAAAGAGGACTTTTATCTACGACCATACTATAGTCATGGGCTGTCCAGTTTTTCAGCTTAAAGATCTGTGCAAGCTCGAACTTCGATTTTCCACTTGCTCATATATGCATTTATAGAATATATTGGGAAGATCTTCACTTCATACATTTATAAGAAATATTGGAAATAAATCATTTATTAAGAAATTCAAAAAGCTAACAACATAAACTTATTTAGACTTGCTACAAGATTGCATTATCGTAAAGAGTTTATATTTTATGCATTGATTGCGTATTTAGTACACTTAAGACGTAATTGCAATAAACTTTATGAAAAAAGATCATATTGTATTTTTAGTTCACTTAAAATATAGTTGCAGGTAAACTCTATGTAATAACATCTATCAGCAACTAGAAAAGGTCGAAAATAACCTGTTACAATGTGTTAAATCATAGTAATATTCTGAATGTAAACGCTTCTTATAAATGATCTTATTATATAAAATATTTTTTTCATAATGTAAACGGATAAAATGTAAATCTTTTTTTCCTCTTTTATTCGTGTGTGTGTGTTTGGGTAAAGTATGGTCGCAAATTACAAAAGAGTTAATACCCTAAAACCCCCCTAAATTATCACGCTTTTGTTAGTTTTTTGCTTAAAGTATTTGGTGTCCCCCAAAACCCGTTAAACTATATTCTCCTTCATATTGAAACACCCTCGTTATATTTCTGATAGTGTGTGTGTTACACGCTCCAAATTATCAATAACATTTGCCATGTGGCAATCCTCTCTTCCGATGATGGATACTACACCTCTCGGTAGCAATTTGCTCCATTAAGCTTTGTTGTAACCTTGATTTTTCCCCAATAACCCTCAATTGCCCAATCTTATTTTGTTTTTGTTCGAGATTAGGGATTAAAAACTAGAGTTTTTGCTGGAAAATCTGGGGTTCAATGGAGTTGTGGCTGAGTGAAGTTTATTGGTAAAACTTGAAGTTGCTTTGAAGAAGATAGCCATGCACATGCACATGTACTACTTTAAAAACTAATAGCTATGCACAATTACTACTACTTTAAAAACTAACTTCTTTGTTGTAAAATTATAGTATAAATCTGCTGTATAACTTCAAGTTCGTTTTACCAAAACAATTAGATCTTTTTGTGAGTTGTTGAACGGGCGTTTCTTCTTTTAAATAATCCGGGTAATAGATGAAAAAAGAATAAAATGAGAAAGATAAAAAATAGATTTAGTAATAACAAGAGAGGGAGAGTTTTAGATGGAACCAGATGGAGAAATGAAGAAAAAAGGGGGAAGAATAGTGAAAAAAGAGGAAGAAAGGTCTAATTAGTTGTTACATGATGTCAGGTGGGGCTCTTTTGATTGACTTTTTAGCCGTCACTCGTGCAATAGCAAGTTATTACACACGGTTTATCAAAAATATAACGAGGGTGTTTCAATATGAAGGAGAGTATAGTGTTGGGGGTATTGGGGACACCCAAAAATTTAAACAGAAAACTGACAAAAACGTGATAGTTTAAGAGGATTAACTCGTAACAAAAGTATAATAACATAATATCAGTAACATATAAATAAGAGCAATCCTTAATTCCTACATGATATATCTCGTGAAGGGCTTTTATTCCCTCCAAAACGGTGAGTAAATGCTAGCGGCAAATGGCTAAAACAATAAGGAGAAGAGAACCACTAAAAAGAAATCAAAATTAAAGCATCTGCTGTCGGTGAATCTCACAAGAGAACTTATATACCAATTATAGAAAGCAAGTTTCTCTTTTTTTCCAAATACATTATCCACCAACTCAATTCTCTTCTCTTTTCATTTTACTCGTTATAGCAAAATTCTTGAATATTTGTGGATATTTCTTGAAAAGTAACAATGGATGCTTTATGGAATTTGGAAGACAAATGGAAACTTTCAACACAAGAATCTGTTGCATTTTTAGTTTGCACTTGTTCTTTAGTCATTGGTGTTTGCATAGTTACTGCTTTTATCAAAAGAAGGGCAGCAAATAGGAGAAAAGGGTTAGTAAGTCAAGAACCATGCATGGATATGGAATGGTCCGAGCCAAAGTTATTGGGTTTGAGCAGTACTACTGTGAAAAAGGTGTTGAAGAGCTCTGTACGGTGGAGCAGGGCGAGCAAGTGGGAGGAGAAAAGAAGCAGGAGTCATACGGAGAGAGTTTCTCCGTTGCTTGTTGCTGAAGGTCAACTTGAAGGCGATTCTTACAGGTGGCAAAGCCATAATTCGGATTCGCCTGTGTGGCAAAGGGCTGTACTTATGGGTGAAAAGTGTCAGACGAAGGGTGTTAATTCGTTATCTGTTGTTGGAGGTCAACTTGAAGGTAATTCTTGCCGGTGGCATAGCCACAGTTCTTATTCGCCTGTATGGCAAAGGCCTGTACTTATGGGTGAAAAGTTGGAGAGATTTTCCCCGTTGCTCGTTGCTGGAGGTCAACTTGAGGGCGATTCTACTCGGTGGCAGAGCCATCCTTCAGATTCGCCTGTGTGGCAAAGGCCTATACTTAAGGGTGAAAAGTGTAAGACAGAGAAAGTTTCTCCATTACCTGTTGCTGGAGCTCAACTTGACGGCGATTCTTTCCGTTGGCAGAGCCACAATTCGGACTCGCCCGTGTGGCAAAGGCCTATACTTATGGGAGAAAAGTGTGAGCTGCCAAGATTCAGTGGGCTCATTCTCTATGATGAAAGAGGAAGGCCAGTACATCATGTTGACAATGATCAATTCAGCAATTATCAGGTAAGAGCATAGAAATGGCTAAATCACATATATATCAAAGATAGAATACTTATTTCTTGATGCAAAGGTGGATGTAGTATTTGAATACTGGTTTCAGGGACTCTTGTATGTTTGAGTTCAACCCCATTTACTGTTAAAACATTTTTAAAACAAGAATTTAAATTCTATGCCTATATAATTTAATCACTTATTAGGGAATTATAAGTAAATCTCTACGATAAACAATAAATTAATATTGATAACCTGGTAAAAATGATAAGTAACTTGTTATCACTAGTTAAACAGTGATAGTGTCAAAATTTTTGCACTGTCCATGTATATAACTTATATCCGAATTAGTTTGTGATTGTGATATAGTTGATTTATTATTCGATGTACTGTAATTGTACTTGTACCTGATAAGGGTAGTCAACTAACCACTCTTCGTCAAAAAATTGCACTCATAGTTTTTAAATTTGAACACCCTTAAAAAATTCCTAGCTTCGCCACGGCTTGTACCATATCTTAAAATTCTGATCCATTGGTCAGATGCAATTTTTTTTTAAACTCACTTTTGCATTATTGTTTCAGGAAAAAGCAGATGCTGTTGGGAGAACTACCCTTAGGGACTTGTTTTGAAATTTCTTAGATATGTCACCAATTTTTGTATATGAAATAGATTTCAGTTACCTCCTGTTAGCTTTTGGATGGTTATTTGAAAATGGTGTCCTTTGTATAATCTATCAAATGAGAAGGCAAAATGAAGCAAATGTAGCACACAGATTCAAACTTTTTGGCCTTTCTCGCGGAGCCAAGATTTGAAGCTTATGAATTCGGGATTCTAATCATTTTTAAGTTACTGAGTTGTAAATTAATAATTTGAATATGAATTTCATCAAACAAATACAGAATTTAAACTAAAGCTACTGGGTTCAACCGAATCCGTAACTCGCTCTCTAACTCTGCCGTTGTTGACATATATGTGTTAAAAACTTCGGCAGAGTCCAGGATTTTGAGTAAGTTAGTAGTATGTGCATTTTTTTTTGTTATAGGGAAAAGGATCAATATTTACCCGTGGACTATCTAATATTACCTCCGTTGTTAGGGAAAAAAAAATTCCTTTTTGCCCTTTATCCCCAACGGGGATACAACCTGAGGATAATTTTAAATTATAGGCAAAAGTTGAGGGGTAAGTTCGGATTTCTTGTGAAGAAAATGGATACGTGGAGTTCACTCAGTTCACACTGAAATTGTGTTAATGGCAAGGATAAATACAAGATGAGTAGCTAATGGCAAGGATATGAATGGACTGAAAGTGTAACGGAGACATTTCCCTCTATTATATGTGTTTAAATTATTTTTACACATATATGGTTTGAACTGAAACCAAGAGTTTGTGCTCCACCCATGGTCCAAAATGTGTTTAAATCCATTCATATTTTGTCCGTTACTTGGAGCTGCTATAAATATATATATATTTTTATTTTATTGGGTTATTATTTATCAGATTGAAAGTAAATAATATAAAAATATGAAATCAAAAATACTATTGAAAAGTTGTGTTTTCCGGTCGCTAAGTTTTTGTAAGAGTCAGTGAAAGTTTCATAATTATTATGTGAAAAAATATAATTATATAATTTTAGTAAAAGAAGTCACAGTCGACTTAAGAACAGATTTACTTTGACTAACTTTGCAAATACAAAAAAAATAAAAATAAAACACGATAATTTTATACTGATTAGGCAAGCCAACATTCAATAATCCGCTTGAATTACAAGGGAATCATATTTGAGTTTCTTTGATCTTGAGTTTGATACACTTTCAGTGGTTTTCACAAGCTTACACCAAAGTTTTGGATTTTGGGTTTGAAGCGCACCAACAAATTAAAGAGAAAGCAAATAGTTTTTTCACTCGCCCACCAACAACCTAATAAGATCTTACGCTACTTTGATTTTCTCTCACTCATTATACAATAGGTTCTTAATGTCTCTCTTTTTGTACAAAGAATGAGTTTCTCTTCTCTAAGAGTTCTTCAGGAAGTTATGTGTTTGATCTTCTTTTTGATCCCTCTTTTTGTAGCCAATCCCCATTCACTATAAAAAAATAATGAAATTAGCTACGAACTTTGATATTCGGCATAATAAATGTGTATATATATGCATATCTTTTCGCATTTTACTCATATTTTGTAGGTTTTGTATGTGGAATGTAATGATTTATTTTAATTCGTGATATTATATATGTAGGAGTCAATTGGAAGTGATTTGAAGAATTGGCGTGCAAATTAAAGTAAACAAGGAAGAATTTCGAGGAAGTACGAATATGGTGTCCAGGTTCGCGCCATGCACCAACCAAAACGCCGTTGACAACAGGCTACGAAGTTCAGTGTCCAGGTTGGCGCCAGGCGCCAAGTGAGGCGTTGAAGGGCGAATTTGTCCTAAGTTGGTTGGGACTTGGAGATTTCAACTCTACACGTCCCCAACATGTAAAAAAGGAGTTCTAAACCTTTTTTTGGGGAGGGGGGAGGGGAGGAGGAAGGGGGGGGGGCTGGACATTTTTTTGGAAGCGAGAAAGATACACGGAACAACCCGGAGCAAGGATTTTCAGTTTTTCTTCATCTTTCTTAATGTTTTCAATTATTCAACACTTGTGAAATTTTTAACTTTATGATGAGTGACTAAAATCCATAAGTTCAAGGGTTGTGATTTCGCCATGAATATTGTTGTTTGACATTGACTTAACCTTGATTAAAATTTGCTAATATATAATTATTTCTTTAGTTCTGTGATTAATTGCTTAATTGTCTGGCCAACAGTTATGTTCTATTTACTATCTATGTTATGCTTGGGAAAGCTACGTCTAGATTAGAAAAGAATTAAAGAGGGCATGATCTTAACTCTGAGTGGGGGGCGGATTTGTGGTTAGGAAAAGAATATATCTAGTCACCATGCTTAATTAAATATCATAATCTTAATGTATTCTTAATAGATTGATTTCATAGGAATATAGGCGTTAATCTGTTTTGAATAGGCGAGTAGTAATTCGGGAGAATACTACGAGAGCAATTGTTTGATTAGTTAGCAACCATGAGTGAATTGTATGAAACAGAGAGTTAATTAAAACACAATAGGATTGGAGAATCGATTAAAAACTTGGAATATTTGTCTTTACTGAATACATAACAACTACTTTGATGCTTGATTAATTAGTTACTTGTTAAAATTATTTCTTAGTATAATCACACTTTTGAACTCTGATTGACTCGACTGAATAATAATCTTGGTGAAACTAGTGGGTAGTTAACACAAGTCCCTGTGGGTTCGACACTTGACTTATCATTTTATTACTTGTACGACCAAATATACTTGCGTGTGCGTTTGTGAGCAACAAACTTCAATGCTAATATGTCGTTAAATCGCCTATAACTAGTAGAATTTTCTAATAATCTGTGTTAATTTGTCGCTAAATAAAATTAGGGACAAATTTTTTTGTTTAGCTACAAATATTCCATGACTGATTCCTATTTTATTAGTAGTGGTTGGACTTGATTTGTTTTGATTGTTGCTTATTAAATGTTGGACTTGGAGTGTGTCTTGAGTATATCCTTCCAAAAATGGAAGTTTGTTGACCCCTTATGTACTTTGTTTCCCTTTTCTGAAATCTTTAGTATTCCAAATAGACATTAGATTTTCATCGTTTGACTTTATTAGGTAAATGCCATAAAAATATGAGAAAATATGTAAAATCTTATTTACCATGTAAAACCTATTTTCTTAATGTATTAAAGAAGGCATCTCTAACCGGTGAAAAGTGATCGATGTCTGATCACGCTAAACTATGTCTAATAAAAGACTAAGCAGGCGTTGCAAATTTAATCTGGGGTATTAAGCCCAGAGTCGATCCCACAGGGAATTAACGTATCAAGCAAGCCGTCA